>JAGKTI010032241.1:0-11944 GCA_018397915.1 Birgus latro
GATACCAAAGTGGCAAAAGAAACACCATTACCTTGGGGTGAGTCCTGCCGCTGTACAGACACAAATGGAACACATGACAACAGATGCTCATGTCTCAATCAGCAATAAAATCAGAATGTACACACATATTATTACCTGCTGAAAAAGGCACCGGATAGCAGTGTATTCTTACTGTCGTGTGCTTCCTGTTCTTTATCTTCTTCTGGGCGAAAACTTTGATTTAAACTTTTACCTCACGAACGTTACCTCATGTACAGCCAAAGACAAAAGTCGTGTCGCGGTTTTGTCCGAAGTTTAAATGCAACACTTGAAACATTATGAAATCTCTACCACAGTTGCATGTTCGTGGTTGGCTACCTTTACTTCCTCAAGCTTCATATCTGCTGCTGATGGGATAACGGTATGAATGAACCCATGAAATTCCGAAACCTTAACATCGACTCGCAAGAAATGCTGAGTCGGAACTTCGTATGAGAGACGAAATGCCAACGGTTAGGCGATGATCACCTGACATTTCATCTTACCATAAAACGGCAAGCAAACCTACTATACCACGGTATGGAGAGGTCAAGCATCATGCATTCAACTAATAGAAATATGAGAGGTGGCATGATCTTCCTTTATTTACGGGAAACGAATCCTGAACAGAAAGCTCAAACATTTGGTATAAGAATAACCATAGAAAGGTGGATTAGGATTTCAGGAGGAAGGCACAACGGAGAACCGTCATTGTTCAGGTCGCCCTTGTCTTTGTCGTGACCCCCTACTTGACTTTCTCTTTATCTATTCTTTTCCTTTAATTGATATCAAGTCATGTCAAACAAGGCTAAGTCAGAATTAATTTCGATAGGTTAGGTTAGGATAGGATAGGTTAGTATATGATATGGTAGCGTTGGACAATTGCAAGTAGGGAGTCAGACACAACGATATGTAAATTCTTCACAAGTCCATTTAAGGCCGGCGTACGTGGGAACAGCTCGTCCCTGAGTTAACAGGAAGGGGTTCTAAGGATGAAACTTTTCTTTCCTTTTCTTTTTTATCTATAAACTATTTACACTTTATACACCAAGTCACAACTAATAAACTCATCACTTCTCACTTAACACTTTCAAAGTCACTTAACTATTGTATGATCTTACTTTATTAATAAAATCATTAAATCATGCCACTAATACACAACACTACAACTAAACTTCATAAATCAACTAATTAAGCACAAGTGTTACTCTCGCATCTAAAATATAACTTCCTTACACAGTATTCTCTATTCTCACATAAGTGTTAATCGTTATTTACTACTTCTTTATATCTCCTAAATTCATTAAATTGTTAAAGACTTGACTCTAATTACATAATAGTACTTAAATAATATTGAGTTTATCACTTATTAGTACTTGAATTACTCTAAGCATATTACTCCAATATAATACCACGTTAATATAAAATCTTTGTTTCTATAACACCTCTTTACCTAAGTGTTAATTCTTACTACATTACAGAACTTCTGTTATACTAATATTCTCTTTTATTACTATTAATCAGTATTATACTTCACTACAATTACCTTATTATTCTTAATACACATTAACTCAATACCCTTACTACCCTTAATCATCAAAATACACTTTGCACAGTTATCTTATTACACTCAGTTCTCAAGAATATGTTTCACACAGTTATATAATTACTCTCAATTATCATGGATATGTTTCACACAGTTATCTTATTATTCAATATATTCCCTTAATCATGACACACTGATATTCCCTTAGGTACGTATTCTCTTCATCACCGAACAACAGGTTACTATAACAAACACACGTTTATCTGGCCCGTCCTCTTATACCCTACCACGACTCTGCTCTATTCCTACTGTGTTCTTTCTCAGAGTGTTCCTTAGGTCTTCTAATTCTCTAGTAACAATATTTACTCACTGTTACCGCAGACCAACACACTCTCTGTCTCAACATGGTAGGGCGTCCAGGCGGACCTCAGCTCTCTCTCTCAGGATCTCCCCTTGCTGAAAATCTCGACCTCTCGCGCTCACGGACCTAACTCCCACCCCTCTGTCTCGCCTTCAGGAAGAGTACAGGGGGTAAAAATGGGCGTGTACTCTTCTTATCCTTCATTCACCTCTCTCAGTGTCTTCAGTCGGGTCTAGTCCACAACATTTTGAAAGTGTCCACTGTGCAACACTAATCTACATTAGACACGGTCACCCTTTGATTCTGAGTCACTACTCTCCTATCTCTGACATACATACGAGGTACAAAGAACCATTACACTCCATTAGGATGGATCTGGCTTTCGTTCCGTCATTACTAATTCTTCACTTATTCATTTTTCACTATTCCGCGGCTTCTTCTAATTTCTCGAGATGTCTCAAAAATCTATACTTGTCTCAAAGTGTTTTTCGGTATCTATCTCTTATTAAAATTGGGACTACATGATCTTCATGAATTGGTTGGTGTGAGTGGTGTGCAGTCTGCCGCTTGTCCGTAACTACTACTGACGTCGATGATGATGATGATGAAAAGATTTGTCACACAAGTGTGACACGGGCTCAGGGTGGAGAGCCCGTAAGAGTTATGGTCGAAAGGATGCTGAGCCAATGGGTGACCATATTGCCATCTTCTCCAAGCTGGCAGGGTCACAATATTTTACAAAGCTCGATTTAGCGAAGGGATTTTTTCCAGATTCCCCTTCATCCCGAGTGTTGTCAGTTCACCGCTTTTGCTACTCCTAGGGGTTTGTACCAGTACAAAGTCCTTCCATTTGGACTTACCAATTCCCCAGCAGTATTTAATCGAGCCATGAGACAGGTGCTTCATGGTATCGTAGGAGTAGAAATGTTTGTTGATGATGTCCTTGTCCATTCTGCCACGTTGGAGGAGCACCTCAGACTCTTGGAAATTGTTTTCAGTAGACTCCAGAGTTTCAACATGACTGTGAAACCTAGCAAGTGTAAGATTGCACACAGTGAGGTGGAGTTCCTTGGACATATCGTTGGCAACAATTGCTGCAGGTGTCAGGGCGATAAGATCCGAAGCGCCGAACAACAAAGGTAGCTAAAAAGCTATGCTTAAGAATTTTGTAGATAAGTAGAAAGAGGTCTGAGGACACCGACTGCCGCTAGGTTAGCCATAACGGTCCAGTGGATGGCTTCATATGGGATGTCAATGGGCGTGGCAGGGTCGAGGCTGGAGTCATGAGAAGGCTGGAGGTCGGCAGAGGAAGTGGAAGGGGGAGGAGGAGAGGGTGGGAGACATGGAAAGCCTGTCTCCATCTCCTCGGCGGGAAGCAGTCGTGATTTCTTCCCCTTCCTTTTCTTCTTCCTGGGTGCAGGAGGAGGCGACGGAGATGCAGGAGCCTCCACAGTGGCCTGGAGGTCTTCTGCAGGTGCACCGTCAGGAGTAGAAGGCGCGGCCCGAACGACAGCAGCTGGTGGTGGTGAAGGAGGGGCGTGGACATCCTCATCCCGAAGGATGGAAGGATCGGGAGAGGCGGTCCTCCTTGAAGCTGCTGACGGCGGGCGGTGGTCAGTGGTGGGTGTGGCGTCCATAAGCGTGGTAGGCAAGGGCGCGGCGTCCAGGGGCGGAGCAGAAGTAGTGGTGGAGGAAGTACTCACTCTGTTAAGAGGAGCGTCGAGCTGCAGCCTTCGTCGCGGTGTTGTGCGAGGTTTGGAAGGCTGCAGCGTGGTGGAGGGACGCTCCTGACGAAGGGCAGGCTGCGCATCACGAGCGAAGCTCCGAGGGATGACAAGGCGCGGCAGCCCGTTCTTCTAAAAAATCTGAGGGAGAAGAACAAGCAGCGCCTCCTTGTCACCACCACAGAAAGCCTTCGCCGTCGCGATGCACATGGCGATGATCGTGTCCACTCCTCCATAACGTCGGGGATCCTTCGGCCGGCCACCACGAGCCGAGGGGCACCGCCGTGAAGGAGCAACGCCCTTCACAGCAGCACCTCCCGGCCCGGTGATGCCCCTAGCCTAGGGACCCTTCGACGTCTGGACGACGTGAAAAACGACAGTCGCGCCCTTAGCTAAAGAGAGCGAGGGGCACTGTGGAGAGGGAGCAGCGATGCCAGAGCGATGTACGAATACATCAGCACCAGTGTCCTGGCGCCGAATGAACCCATACGCCGCCCCTACGCTGTACCACTTCACAGTGCCTTGAATTAACTGTTCTCCTCCAGCAGGCCCAGTACTGCTGTGGTTTGCCCCCCTCAACGGGTCATAGGCAGAAGCAGATGAGGCCATGGTGAGAGAGAAGAGGAGATGTTGCCGCCACCGCTGCTGGATGAAGTCTTTGCTGACGTCATATTTCTGTCGTTTTTTCATCGTCATTTTCTTTTAAGAGAAAACGTAGCAGTGTTAAAAATACAAAGATAACTAAGTTATCAATAAGGCCCGTGTTGGCCTACCTAATATATCTTAATATCTCTCGTTACTAATTTTAAAGGATATGAAACAGTATGGTTAGTCATACTATATATATATATATATAGTCCCTCTAATATCCAGACATCCAATAACCGGACATACTCACTAACCAGACATTCTGGGCTGCCCAACCCCCAAAATGAAAAAAATCCGAAAAAATAGATTAATTTTCGATTTTTTGGGACCACGTCAGTTTGAATTTCCCGTGCGCACCGATCCCCTCAGTTTACACTCGTGACACCACTATCGGTCGCCATTACCCACTCCCCTCCTCCCTCGTGAACAACTCCGAAAATGGCGGCCGAAGTGATTGCTTTTGTGGTGATACCTTACCTCCTACAGTGCTTGATACTGCTCTTCACCTTCTTCATCATGTGTGTGATGATGGCCCTGCCTCCTGAAAAGAAGAAAAGAGTGGTTCTGACTCTGGAGAAGAAGAGGCAGATATTGGACAAGGTGGATGCCGGCTGGTCAACAGGGCGCATCTTACATGAGTTCAACCTCCCTTGCTCCACCTTGTTTGATATCAAGAAGTCCCGAGACAAACTACAGCAGTACACGGCTGATTTCGCATCGAAGACCAGACGAAACGTGCAGAGGAAGGTGATGTTTACTCCTAAGTATGCAGACATCGATCGCTCCACGTTGATTTCGTATCGACAACAACGTGCTGCTGGTGTGTTGGTATGTGGAACGGAGCTGAAAGCTGCTGCTGAGAAGTTCACAAGGCTCCATGGATCGTCACTAGACCACACGGGAATTTACTATTATGTACAGTGCAGTGAAGTGATGTTATTCCAGTTATAAAAAAAAAACCTTGGTGAAAGTGTTGGTGAGAAGTGCTGGTGATTCTCAAGTGGAAAGGTGTGTCAGGTGCAACGTCTTCCTGTCAGAGTCTGAGATGACAGAGTGGGTTATTACATCAGGACGGCTGCTTTTTGTTCGTAAGTACCCTAACTTCATGCCTAATGTGTTTTCATCATGCTGTACATGTGTTAAAAAATTACCAAAAATGTTAATCATAATATCCTGCTTGCTATTTAATTTTTCCATGCATGGTTCTTAAGCAAAACAGCTAGAAAAAAGGTTGAAGCAGTGAATTTCATGTCTGGTCCTAACCTAACCTAACCTAACCTAACCTAACCTATGGTTACCATAAAGATTTTCATGCCTAACCTGTTTTCATGATGCTGTTAATGTGTTAAGAAGTTACCCTAAATGTTAATCATAATTTCCTGCTTGCAATTTAATTTATCCATGCATGGTTCTTAAGTAAAATAGCTCGAAAAAAGGTTGAAGCATTTAATTTCATGTCCGGTCCTAACCTAACCTAACCTATGGTTACCATAAAGATTTTCATTCCTAACCTGTTTTCATGATGCTGTTAATGTGTTAAGAAGTTACCCTAAATGTTAATCATAATTTCCTGCTTGCAATTTAATTTTTCCATGCATGGTTCTTAAGTAAAACAGCTAGAAAAAAAGGTTGAAGCAGTGAATTTCATGTCCGGTCATAACCTAACCTAACCTAAACAAACCTAACCTAACTTAACCTAACCTAACCATTTTTCTGGTAGCAATTAACATCATTTACTGTAGTTGATGCTTTGTATCCAATAATTTAGTGCATAAAATGTGAGAAAAGATGATTTCCATGTCCGATACTTACTTATACTATGCTGGCAAGTTCCAGCTCCTATGACTCACTCACCCCTAAATCATCATTTTTTTGTTAAAATTCAATAAATTCATGCTATGTATGCATTATTTATGTGAAAAGGGACCTAAATAAGTGCTATACATGTCCACTAGGGAGGTAGGAAGGTAGTTTTCTGATTTAGGTTAGGTTAGGTTAGGCTTAGGGTCATGAAAAACCAGTGCTGGAGCTTCAGGACCAATATCCGGACAAAACCAATATCCGGACATGCCTTTGGCTCTATTACATCGCATATTGGAGGGATTACTATATATATATATATATATAAGGACATGAACATGAAATGTGTAATAACAGCAGTAATTACAGTAATTACCAGGGGAAATTGCTCACCACACGAATCAATGCCTCTTTATGCATATGCAGCACCTTCTGTGTTAATAAGCAATGATTCTGAGAAACATAACAGCAAGAACAATACGAGTTCTACCTATAACTGCACCATTACGTTTTCTATAATCAAAAAGTATGTAACGTTCCATATTATGGCCTACTTATCTAAATACATTATAAGAATGAACATGCAAGAATATAAATACAGTAATGGCCTTATACGGGGCATTACTCACATGTAATACGAAGTCGTTAATGCCTAAGCCGCTGAAGTCCTCAGAAGTGCCTGACTCTACATATAACCCTTGTGGTTTCAGACAGCTGGTTCTGGACTGACCGCTTCCGTAGCCCTGATCACATCATCATCATTAACAAGTTCCAGTAATGACCATTATGTGTTAAGGGAAATATAATAGATAGACAACCTAATTATTTCTTTTCTCCTTTTCTACTTCACATTTGTACTCTTAAAATGGGAAAAACAACATTACAGAAATATTTCCGTATGTGACATATCCGTAGTGTGACGTAGACATCCGTTTAGCAGACGAATTTCCGCAGGGTGGCAGCACTGGTGGTGTGAGTGAGGTGAGTAAGGTGAATGTGCAGGTGGGTCCGTGGGTGGTCGGACGGCGTGTGGGTCAGCCATCTGTGTTATATAAAAGCTTGTGCGTCACCCTCTTCATCATCGTGGTCCTCTTGATAGTTGCTGTAGCTTTCTTCGCTCGCTTCTCTATTTTTCTTTGATTTTCTGTCGAACGACATCTTACCACACCACTATACACCACTATAGGACCAGGAAATAATCACAACGATGCAAGCAGCACCCGCAAACAGTGCTTACGCCGTAAGAAACGAAGTGCACCTTGAATGAAGCACACGAACTTGTGTGTAGACTTCGGTCGTCTGGTTTCTGTGTTCGAACTCGTCTGTGGGATTCAGTTTGCCAGCCACTCTAAAAGAAAAAAAAAACAGTTATCACGATATAATAACTCTGTTCTCATGTGTTGAGTACTATAGTGAACTTTGTTTTACAACACTGATAAATAATGTTGCAGGTCATTATCAACTTGATTAGCTAATTTACAGTTAATAAAGATGGAGGACTCCGAATACCTATATAGCGTATTGAATTGTAACATTGCGAATGTGGTTATAAAAAATAAAAGGTGAGAAACGCTTCATAAATACTAAATAAAAACTGCAGTCAGAAAGATTTAATAATTATGTAGATTAGTTTCATTAAGATACAAAAAAAAAAATCATATGCTAGCATCCACAGGCCGGTCACCTGGAGCAAATGGCAACTCAAGTCAGAGGTACAAACCGATCCTCGACATAAAGCAGACCGCTCCAAAACTATAGTCTTTCAGCAGATATTTTCACCAAATTTCACGACACGACTTTTGTCTCTGACTGTACAATGCCCACTTTCACAGGTTGTGCTCTTTCATCCCATCCAATCTTGTTTACCCAGCCCCACCTTTTCGTATTTCCTGCCTTTCAGAAAATATATGGACGAATGCATGAATAAAAAACAATAAAAAAATAAAAAAAATATTTGTGATGAAAAGAGGCAACATTCGCAAGAAAATCGTGATAATTCCCAAAGCTTATTTCTCATATGCATATACATGTATCTGTTTGTAACTCACATGGAAAGAATCACACAGCAATCAGAGTAGGAGGCATATTCAAACTGAACTCACCTCTACAGTAATCGCTTTCGAAAATACGGTAATGGCTGCGTTTTTCCACGATAGGGTCTCGAAGCCAGTCTCGTATGATCCTTCCCGTGTATAGTGGATTCGTTTTTTGCGTTGATCTCGGGTAATGCAGCCAGTTTGTTACACTGTGATATTACGGTGCAAAATATTTCTTCACCGTATAAAGGATAAATTACACTTGTTGTTTTTTCCTGCTTACCTACCTCCTTAACTGCTTACCTTTCTTCCTACCTTACCCCTTTGCCTGCCTCCCTTACCCCTTTGCCTGCCTCCCTTACTACCTCCTTTCATCCCTACCAACCTGTATACCTACCTGCCTCCCTGTCTGCTCCCCACTCCACCTCCTTTTCTACATACCAACCACGCTACTCCCCTCCCCTAACTCCCTACCTGCCTACTTGCCTCCCTCCCGACCTCCTTACCTCCTTGTCTACAAGCCTACATACTTCACCTTCAGACTTTCCTGTCTGCCCATAGCTCTACATCCCTACATATTTGCCTGATTGCTTCCACCACTTATTGAGGCAGCGACACAGGCCGGTATTTAAAGTTTTTGCAGTTTGCCAGTTTGCAGTGGGTTGTATCAAAACTGTGGTGAAGGCATAAATTACTGCATTTTGACATCCCTTACCGATGATAAAGTTTTGGTCACTGTGACTTTGGGCGTGTCCACCACTGCGACGGGCGCGCACCGTCAGATGGGGAGAGGATTCATTCGACACCTCGGTCTTCTAAATCGGTCCATTATTGCGTCCACGGCCTACTCAGATAGGCCGTGATTGCGTTTACCTTGACTGCGGCTTCTAGAGCGCCAACGAAAGAACCGACGGGAAACTCTCATCCAGGCTCAGCGCTCTTAGGCCCTCCTCAGACTTTATCCCTGGAAACTCGTCCTTTTATTGGGTTGGGTTGATTTGATTTGATTAATTTATTACGCCCGAAGGCGACAAACCTATTACAGTGCCATGTGGGCATATGTGAGGTGGGTACAAGGGAACTCGTGCCACGCAGGACACGCTGTCTAGCTAAAACAAATTAACACCCACCAAAGTGTGGATGACGCATGAGAATAACATCTAGATTATCATCATCCAATAAATGTTTACAAGTGTCCACTAATGTGAGTCCGTGTGGTATTAAATCAGAGACAAGTGGACATTGCAGGCAATAGTGGTCAACGGTGTTGGCATTGGGTGCGTCACACAGCTTACTGGAGGAAAAACGAGGTGCTTTGTCCACCCCAGCCACTTGCCACACAGGTTGGTATCCCAGTCTGAGGTGGGCACACACCACGTTATGTCGACGAACCATAAGACCAATACGACGATATCTATGGGGCCGATGTAGAAAGTGGTCATAATGTTGGATAGACACACTGTGAGTCCTCTCAGCATTTCTACAGTGGAGAATAGGGAAGCGGGCTGCTCTGTGTATTATCTGCTTGTAGCAAATGGGGAAGACATTAGTGGCATCCACAGCAGACAGATCCAGTCCGCAGGCAGTCCTTGCAATGAGGTCAGCAGTGTTGTTAGCTGCAAGACCAATATGAGAAGGAATCCACAGAAAGTGCACCACCAGCGAACGATCGCGGGCAGTGGCCAATTGACGGAGTATCTGCATAACTATGTGTTGATATGCAGGCCTGGGAGAGGAGAGGGCATGGAGGGCCGACTGTGAGTCACAGATGATCAAGCCGCTGTTGTTCGTCCATACTAATAAAGTAACTGCATCGCGGAGTCCATGTAGTTCGCAATATGTAGAGCTCGATGAGGTTGGCAGTCGACGGCCCAACCAGCCCCCTTGAGGTGGATCCAGACTTTGGGAAAACACTGCACAACCAGCACTTCCATCCTCCTGCAGGGAGCCATCAGTGTAGATATGTTGGGCCAAAGGGAGGGAAGATGACAGCCTGGCGATAGTCTCCAAAGCTAGCTGTTTCTGAAGCTGAGGCAGGTCAGTCTTGGAGGCCGGAGTGCATGAGACAGCAGGAACAGGGGTCTGCCAAGGTGGAATGCCACAGTCCACCTCCTCCGTAAGCACTGGTATGTTGATGTTTAGCTGTCGGACATATGAACAAACAGTATTAACTAGAGTGCGGCCACCACTGCAAAGCAAAGGTCTGGGTGCAGTGGGATCAAGGGAGGTCCGAATGATGTGAGAGTAGTGGGGAGAAAGGTGAGGATAATGCAGGCACTTAACGCTGAAGTATGTCACCATGGAGTATATTCTCTCAACAAGTGGTGGTAGGTTGAGTTCAAGTTGCATGTTGACAATTCTGGTTGAGCCAGGGCAGCCCAGGATAAGTCTCATTACTGCGTTTTGGAACTTCTCAAGAGGTTGTAAGGCTGTTCTGGAAAGTTGACAAAGAGCAGGGGAGAGATAATCAACAACTGATCGAATGAACGCTATGTATATGGATCGTGCTACAGGAATAGACACCCCAGCAGCATAATTAGTAAGCCACTTGAGAGGTTTTAGGCGCTGCTGTAGCCGGGTTAGCAGACCCTGAACAATCGGACACACACGTCGTCTTGCAGGAATGGAGGGAGAAATCCGTACCGGTGCCCCAAGATAAAGGTACTGCGTGCATAGGGGAATAACACAATCCCCGACAGAGAATACAGGTAGTGTTCTTGCTGGACGGGAAGTGAAGATTCTACTCTTTTCTGGTGAGGTAATGAGTCCACATTTGGAAGCCGCCTCGTGAAACTAGTGAAGGAAATGTTGCAGATCTGCTGATGAATTTGAGTGAATGCAGATGTCATCAGCATAGCAAGTAATTGTGATTCCAGGGAAGTCAGGAAGGAGGGTGAGTAAACGATGAATAAGGATATTAAACAAAAAAGGACTAAGGACACCACCTTGCGGAGTACCAAGCTCAAAATCCTCAGCAGAGCTGCATGCGCCCCTAAAAAGAACACGAGAGGATCTACTGGTTAGGTAACCACGTATCCATCGCAACAGGTTTCCCTTGACTGCAAAATCCACCAGCTGGTCGAGGATGATGTCTCTGTTGGCGACATCAAAGGCACTCTGTAAATCAATGAAGGCCACTACACTGGTGGGGGACAGGAGGGTGTATAGCTCCATGAGGCAGTGATGTGTCCCTCGCTGTGGTAAGAAACCGTACAATTGGGGCGAGAGCTTGTCCTGCAGCCTAAACAAGAGTCTTGTGAGGAGGATGCTTTCTAGTACTTTACTGAAGCAGGAGGTGAGGGAAACAGGTCGGAATTTATCAGTACCAGGTTTAGGAATAGGCACGATTGTACTGTGGGTCCAGGCTTGTGACACATATCCCAGACGGACGCAAAGGTTGAAAAGCTGGAGAAGGGGATTGCCAGGAACTTTCAGGAGGACACGAAGGACAGAAAAAGTGATTCCATCATCACCTGGAGCCGTTACCCTACCCCTGGCAAGGGCCCGTCGCAATTCATCATCAGTTATAGCCACCATCCTCATCATCTGTCCTCGGTAAAGCGGTGGTGAGACGGAGTGCACGAACGTTTTTCTTGGTGGAGAGTGCGTCCTGTATGTGTGCAGGAAGGGTGCAAGTCCGCGACTGTGCAGACCAGGCGTCTACAAGATCCTGTGCGTACTGTGCTGGACTGTGGTGGAGGACACTAGGGGGCTTCTTCTTAACAACCTTGTTGATAAGACGCCACATGGAACCAACAGTCGTTTGATGGTTGATGCCATCTTTAAGTTTCTGCCAAGATTCAGTATAAAC
>JAGKTI010032242.1:0-11944 GCA_018397915.1 Birgus latro
TATGCCAGACTCGATCGAAAGCCTTTGAGATGTCAAGTGCTATGGCAAAGCTTTCGCCAAAGTCCCGAAAGGAGGATGACCAGGAGTCTGAAAGGTAGGTGAGAAGATCGCCAGTGGAGCGTCCCTGACGGAACCCATACTGACGATCAGAAAGAAGGTTGTGACAGGAAAGATGCTTTAAGATTTTTCTGTTAAGAATTGACTCAAAAACTTTTGAAACACAGGACGTTAAAGCAATTGGACGACAGTTAGAGGGTTGGGAATGGTTACCCTTCTTTGGGACTGGCTGAATTAGGGCAAACTTCCAGCAAGAAGGAAAGGTACTATGCCTGGTCCAAATTTGGCCAAAAGTGTTTAAGCTACCCTTACCCTCTGACCTTGAACTTTGACTTAAAGTGTTGTTTTGAAAACAAAGTTCATCTTTGGTTGACCTTATGCCCTTTCCACCACATCTGACCTAAACTGAACCAAAACTGTCTGAGCTAATGGTCTAAACCTTCGACCTTGTCCTGTGACCTTTATCTTTGTCTGGCTGTTTTCACCAAGTTTGGACAAAACTGGATAAACTGTTTGAGCTGACCCTGCCCTTGACAATAGCTTTTTTTTGGGGGGGGGGAGGAGGAGGGGTAATCACCTGTTCCTCCAATGGTTCTCAGTCCTTATGTCATAATTGGTGCAATTCCATCTAAAAGTTTTCCATAATCTTGCTAAAAGACACCAGAAGGAGGCAGACAGACAGAAACAAAATGAGACAGAATAGACAAGCAAACTAAACCAAACACATCATTTCCTAATGCTTTTGAAACATAATTACTTATCCTTTTCCAAACAAGAAGTTAATGATCCATATCTAGAAGTAAAGTGGTTTATGAAGACTACATCTAACCCGTTCTGTCCAAAAAACCTCTTCAAAGGTGAATAAAGTTATCTGGTGGCAGCAAAACTGAAATGGAAATAACATCCATAAGCTGAAGAGGTTAATACTTTTGCACTGATTCTGTGAATGTGAGTCATCTATTTTATGCCAATTATTACAGTGTTATTAATTTGCAACATAATCTTAAAACATTATTCACCATAAGTATAATTTATCATTCCATATACAGTATACAGAAAAAAATCCTCTGTGGTGGACCTCTTTAAGATGGGCTTTTGTTAAGGTGGACAGGTAAATTAAGACAGACTGTTCCAAAGTGAGTAAATACCGTACAGTCCTAAACAAGACACCAAGTGTGGGCCCACAACATTACAGCTGTTTGTTTTGCTGCTCTTTCTTCTGTTGTTGACTGAATAAATCATCATCATCATCACCATCCAATCCCAGTTAATCACTGTGTAAACTTTTTAAATATGGAAGAGCGAATTGGTATGCAAGTGAGCAACAAATTCTGGAACCATATGACAAACTTGCTATGTAACAAGCAACCTGTCATGACAGACACTCCTCTCCCCTCAATTTGTCCACCTTAACCCCTTCAGTATTGCAACTTAATGGTTGTCATGGCATACCTGTTTGGCTAGACCTTGACATATCCTCAAAGTCAAATATTTCCTTAAAGTATGAGAGAAGGATGAGAGTGAGAAGGCTGGAAGGGTGTGACCAGCTGCCTGATGCTCTAAGGAAAGCCAGGATTGCTCACCCGTTGATGTTTTAGCTCAGGTCACTCTCAGTCTTAAGCCATTCAATGTCCAGGCCAGTAATGATGTAGAAGCTGGCTGCCTCTCAAGATACAATAACATGTCTCAGAGTTAGCAACAGTATCTATTACATAGAGGTATTAACAAAGTTGAGCCAGCACCTAGGGGAGGTTACTGGTAACCTCACTAAGAAAGTGGCCTTGTATCCCAGAACAATTGGTGAAAAAAATACCACAGGCTCAAAGGCCCACAATACAGATATGAGCACTGCAACTTTGCACCTCGTGGTGCATGCCCTCAGCAGTACCTTACATAGCTGCAGTTGGAGTAAAAAAACGCAGTCATCATGCATTATGTCCTCTCAACGGAAAATGGAATATATCTGGGATACAGTAATCATGACTGCAGCAGATGTCTGGTACTGAGGGGATTAAAGGGTTTTACTGTACATGCCAAATTTTCAAGTGTAATGTGATACAAGGTGTAGAGAACTGATGCAGTAACTGTGTTGTTGTCTCAATGTATTGTTTCACTATCGTTCTTCCTTTGCTCTGTTTCACTGTATCACTGTTTCATTGTGTTGTTGTCAGTAAACTATCACCTTGGTAAACTAGCATATAAACAAATGCCTGTTGGGATGAATAGTTATCCTCATGTTTATGTTGCTATGCATGTTCAGTCTCAACAGAATACCACCAAGAGCACACCTTTCAACTGTGACTCAGTACAATTTCACATATTCATTAAACTCAAGTTGAATTCAACCAGTGTGTCTAATTATCCAACTTCTACCAAAAGCCACATAATCAAGGCAAGAAAGTAGACAGATTCCAGTTTAGAGTGAAATGAAAGCATCGTTTTTGCTGTATCCAAAGTCGAGTTGGAATATAATACTCATGATAAAACCTCTAAGTCCTAACATACCGTATATGTATTAAGTTTCTGGTGTTATGTATATCAATATAAAATCAAGAAGAATAATCAGCCAACCCATGTGTACATGTGCAATCATGTCTGACTACTACTACTGTATTATGATAATCAGCCAACCCATGTGTACATGTGCAATCATGTCTGACTACTACTACTGTATTATGAAAGCCTTCTGCTCTCTGAAAGCACTTTGCAAAAAGATGTGAGAGACTTTACACATGTTTAATGCTCTGTTTATTTCAATTTAGTCTGTCTGTATACACACAATTAAGTACTATACATATTGTTCATGAATATTTGTGAAATTAAGATACATGCTTACATTTTTCTCTTTTATTATTAGTAACCCATATAAAGTATACAAAACCCCCAAAATCAATCTCTTCCTACGTTTATACAGTAACTACACATAATAATTCAGTCTGATGGCATATTACCTCCTACCTGTGTGCCCAGAGAAAAATGGGAAAGACAATCCTTTGCATGACTTCACCTATGAGGTATACGCATCTTTTTTGTAATCATTCACCCCAAGAGTCTCTCCTAAGGTGAATAAAATCAGGAATGATGTCCAAAGACTGAAGAAACTCAAGAAGACACCTATTTACCCTTTCAGCCTAAGTGGTTATTCCTAATATGATTAACACTCTTGTGCTAAGGAGAGGTAGATTAGGACAGATTGGGCATGTGGAGAGGAGGGGCGATGAAAACTGGGTGCAGAAAGTGACAAGTGTGAATGTTAGGGATAGAGTAGCAAGAGGTAGACCGAAAGACCTGGGATGAGGTTACTGAATGTGACCCATGGGATAAGGGACTAATAGAGAAGCCGCCAGAGATCGAGCAGCATGGACAGCCACCATTAGGTGACTAAGGCCGATGCATGCAAGCATGTTGGAGCCTGTGAAAAAGAAATGATGAAACAAAACAAAATGAATTTTCAGCCTGAAAAGGTTTAATTGAGACTGTTTCTAACTCTTCAACATGAGTGGCTGCTCCTATGCTGAATAACACTGTCTGGCATTATCTGCCAGAGGGTTTCAAGAATACTCCCCCAGCATCCCTGCTTGTCATATGAGGCGACTAAAAGGGTTGGTAGTGGGTTAGTGTCCCACCCCGTAAACAGAACTAACTACACAAGTGAACAAAGCACCTCGGACCAGGACGGACCAAATGTTGACAACCGAGGAACGGACAAAGGACATTCTAAGGATGGGACCATGGAATGTGAGAGGAGTGAATGATGAAGTGAAAGAAAGAGTGATTGCTCAGGTGCTTGAGGATGCAAGAGTGGATATATGTGGACTGACTGAAACTAAATGAAAGGTGAAAGGGTTTGAGAATGGGAGTATGGAATAGGAATATGTGTGGGAGTTAATGAGAATGAGAGGGCAAGAGAGGGAGTATGTCTGATAATAAGCAAGAAGTGGAAGGAGAATATAAGAGAGTATGGAACAGTGGGTGCAAGGATTGTATGGGTGAAGATGAAAGTAGGTATACAAGCTTGGGCAATTGTATGTGCGTATGTGCCGACAGAAGACCGAGTGGCAAGAGTGAAACATGAGTTTTGGGCGAGTGTAGAAGAATGTATGGATAAGTCTGAGAGGAGCGAGAGAGTGTTTTTGATTGGAGACATGAATGGCAAAGTTGGGAATGTACGAGTGGATGGTGTGGTTGGTCAGTAGGGTGTGCCAGCTGAAGCAGATGAGAATGGTAGTGCTTTGGTAGACATCTGTGCTAGTACGGGGATGGCAATAGCCAACACCTTCTTCCAGCATGAGATGATCCACAGGTATACATGGAAAGTCATGAGGAGGATGGACGGTGAACTTGTTGAACAAAAGGCAATGATAGATTACGTTAGATGCAAGAGTGTGGAGAGGGTGGGGCAATGGAATCTCGGACCATCACTTAGTGATGGCCAAGGTAAGGCTGCAAAGAAAATGGGTGAAGAGACAGAGGGGAAAACAGGAGGAAACAGATCCTGTGAAAAGAGTGGAGAAGTTGCAAAAGAGTGCAAAAATGGCAGAGTATAAGAACACAGTGGAAGAAAGATTGGGAAGGTATGAGTTAGAGCAGATGGAAGGGGTGGAAGAAGTACGTAAGATATACACGGAAGAGATAGGCGCAGCATGCGAGGTGGTTTGTGGAGTGAGGAGAAGCAAGGGTGTGCAAGGGAAAGCATGGCGGAATGATGAGGTTAAACGAGCTGTGGAACAAAAGAAGAAAGCATATAGTGACTGGCTAGTGAGTATAGGTAGGGGAGAAGATGAGTGAGAGAAGAGAGAGGTATATGTTGGCAGGAGAAGGAAGGTGAAGAGATTGGTGTTTCAAGGAGAGTAAGAAGAGAGTGGATGAGAGTTTGGGAGAAATCTGAGTGTGAAATGGAGGGAAAGTAAAAACTTGTTTTGGAAGGAGGTAAAGAAAGTAAGACAGTGTGAAAGGGGAAACAGTAGAGGAGTGAAAGATGGGAATAATAGATTGTTGGTGGAGAAGAGAGAGAAAATGAGATAGAAGGAGTACTTTGAGGATTTGTTGAATGTAGAGAGTGAGAGCAGTGGGAGTATATGTGGTTGAGGAATGGCTGGGAGAAGAAGAGATGAGAGGAGGGAGAAAGAGATCAGTAGGGCGGAAGTAGTTGAAGCAATGAAGAAGATCAAGATGGGAAAAGCCCCAGGAATTGATGGAGTGTGTGATGAAATGCTGAAGTATAGGGGTGAGATTGTTGTGGAGTGGATATGGAAGTTGTGTAGGGGCTTGGGAAGAAGGAAAGGTTCCAGAGGACTGGAAATCAGGCATAATTGTTCCTTTATACAAAGCAAAAGGGGAGAGAGAAGTATGTGGTAACCACAGGGGTATTTGCCTTCTTAGTGTGATTGGAAAAATATATGGTAGAATACTCATTGATAGGGTTAGGCATATAACAGAAAATCTAGTTGGAAAAGAACAAGGGGGATTTTGGAAGGGAAAAGGGAGCATAGATCAGATATTTGTTCTAAGATGTTTAGTGGAGAAGTATTTAGAGAAGGGAAAGAAAGTGTATGCTGCCTTCATTAACTTGAAGAAAGCATATGACAGAGTAGATTGGCAAGGTATGTGGAAGGTATTAAGAATATATGGAGTGACTGTGAAGAGTATGTGCGAAGCAGCTAGGGCTACGGTGCGAGTGGATGGTGAACTGAGTGAGTTCTTTGATCTAAATGTAGGACTGAAGAAACAGGGATGTGTGATGTCTCATTGGATGTTTAATATATTCACGGATGAGGTTGTTAAGAAGGTGCAAGGTAGGGCAGTGGATGTGGGGGTGGCTCTAATGAATGAGGGTGAGGTGTGGAAGATTCTGGTGTTGCTGTTTGCTGATGATACAGTATTGTTGAGTGAAGATGAATGGAAGTTGAAAGGTTTGGTGGGTGAATTTGGTACAATGTGTAAGAAGAGGAATCTGAAAGTTAATGTATACAAGAGTAAAGTTATGATGTTTGAGAGGAATGAAGTCACAGAATGCACAGTGAGGTTGGATGATGAGGATATGGAGAATGTGAGTACTGTACACTCAAGTACTTGGGTAGTGTGATGAGTAAGGAGAGAAGTTTTGGGGATGAAGTGCTTGAAAGAGTACAGCAGGGAAGGAAGGTTGTTGCTTCACTGATAGCAGTGATGAGAAATAGGGAGGTGAGTATGGAAGAAGTCACTGCATGATAGTATTGTGATCCCTACCCTGACGTACGGAAGTGAGGCGTGGACCCTGCTAGAGGCGAGCAAGTCAAGAGTGAGAGCAGTGGAAATGAGTTATCTGAGAGAAGCATGTGGAATGACATGGACGGATAGGTTGTCAAATGAAGAAGTGAAAGAACGTTGTGGAGTGGATGTGGATGTGATTGAGAAAATTAGAAGAAATACACTGAGGTGGTTTGGACATGTGGAGAGAATAGAGAATGAGAGACTGACTAAGAGGGTGTGTGTAGGGGAAGCTGAGGGAGGGAGAGGGAGGGGGAGACTGAGGATGAGGTGGAGGGATGGAGTTGAGAGATATATGAGGAAGGGGGGAGTGAGCTGGGGGGAAGGCAGTCAAATGGTGAGTGACAGAGCGACTTGGAGGTGTTTCGTCTGTGCCCACCCTTTGCGGGATTAGGGCGTCAGGCTATAGATAGATAGGGATTATCTGTTTCTCTGTCTATTTGTACCAGTCCACATGAAGTCTACTGCAGGACCAAACCTTTTCCTTGGTACTGTTCAGAACAAAATGAAAGAGACATCCATGGGTTAAGGGGTTTGTTACAACAACTCTGTCAAGCAATATCGCAATTATAACTTCACCACTAGAAAGCTTTGGATTTTGCACATCTATCAGTTTAATGGTAAAAAGTTCCTTTGTGAAGAAAATATTTTAACTAAGATGATAGAGAGTGGTAGGTGGGGTACCTCACCATCCATTCACTCGATGTAGTGCTGCTCTCAGGTGACTGTCCTTTCCTCTCTTCCTTCTTTCTTTCCTTCCTTCCACTTCTTTCTTTCTTTCCTTCACTCTTTCCTCTTCCTTCTGTTAATGAGTGACTCTACACTGAGTGTCAAGCCAAATGGTCTCCTGTACACCAGGAAACCATTTACTACACTGGGTGATAACCACATAACCAAATTACGGCATCTGGTGGTTTAGCAGTTAAGTAAGGCACTCCACTTGGATTCAGTCTGTGCAGGTTTATACCCAAGGGAAGGTTGGAGTTTACTGCTCACGTAATGCCACTCAGGGATAAGTGAGGCTGGTCACTCTCATCTTGAATGTCAGGACCAACTTGCCTAGCCCAAGGCTCCTTCACGCCTCATGCAGCAACACAGGATTAACTGATGATGATAATGATGATGACAGAAAGATTTCTCAGTACTGACATTTAGTTTTTGGAGTACAAAACTGTTTTAGTCTCTTTTGTCTGTTTAAGAAATTCCTGGTCTATGATGCACTGAGGTTTATGTATATCGGTTCAAAAACTCGTCCATTCCTGATAAAAACAGAGTAAATATATAAAATAACACATCCTACCCCTTTGCACACCATGGGCATATATATAAAAATCCATAATCAGAAACATCATCCAGATCTCTTTTCCCACTTAAGAATGGAGTGAGATAGGACTCAGAGAGCAAGAAAAAACTGGAGAGAAGAGCCAACTAAACAAATGGCCATTCATCCATCACCCAATCCTTTTTCTACCTCATCAGGGGCATAAGGGCCTGGGACAAAGCTACTTAGCCTGATATTTAAAGCAATAACCCCTAATTACCCCTCAGATGTAAATCTATATGGGCCCCATTTGGTTGGGACACCTTAACCCACTAAACCTCCAGGCATCGACTGGTTGTATGGTTACCACACCACCCAGTAGATAGTTCCCTGGGAGTATGAAAAACCATTTGGTTTTTAATACAGAGTATAGTCACATTAAGGTTGCACTGCATTGAGGGAATGGACGGTGAGTGCCCCACCTAACAAAAACTAACCAAAAGTATGCCCAGTCAAATTGGCCACTCTCTCTTTCTCTCACCATTCAAGCCCCCAGAATCCTGATTCCACCCTACAGGCATAAACATCCACACTTACATGATTCATAGCACTTGGCTATCAGCTTGGACCAATCCAATGACTACCACTTCACTGGCAAATCTGGGGTACCAAACACTTCTAATACACTCCTCTGTACAAAAATCTCCAATGAGGTCAATGCCCAACCAGTTCCTTTGCCTTATGATCATTCATACCTTGCAATCTCCCACATTCATTTACCATATCCATCCACCTTCTTGCCCCACGACACCTCCACCCACTTTCAAACTCTCTCAGATGTACCTCTTCACCACTCTTGTTCATACCCATTCTCTCCACATGACCATAACATCTATGGACACTCTCTTCAACTCTGGTGTCACAGACTTCCTTATCTTGCCTGATGCACAGAGTCTAGAAAATCTGTGAGACATGACTTATGGTAGCAATACAATAAGCAATAGACCAAATGGTGTCTTGTGTGTCCTGTAATCCAGGAAACCACTAGATACATTAGGTTGTAATAATACAGCCAACAAATAGAAGCCTGGTGGCCGAATGAGCAAGCCTCTCTAACCTGATGTCGCCCATAAGGGTCTAAATCCTAGAGATGATTGAGGTCTACTGCTCACATATGGTGCCCAAGGAAAGGCAACTGGTCATTCTAGATGTAAATATCTGGACTGAATAGCCCTGACATGAGTCCCTCTGCTCCTAATGGGATACTAAATGACTGGATCATGGATGGGTGAAAAATATGATATTGATTTGCACAAGAATGAGCAGAAATTATAATTTAGTGGCTTTAAAGTATACTGTATCAGCATTGATTTGAAAGGGAAATAGGAAAGAAAAATACAATTCACTAATGGAAAAAAAGCAATATGTGTAGAAAAACTGATAGTGAATAATAAAAATAAAATCTCTATCTATCTATTGCCAGACTCCTCAATCTTGTAAGAGGTGGCCACAAACAAATCGCCTCCATGTCACCCTGTCCAACGCCATTTCACAGCCCTGCTCCCAGCTCACAACCCCTCTCTCATATACCTCTCCACTCCATCGCTCTATCTCATCCTCTACCTTCCCCTCCCTCTCCTCCCACTCCATCTCACTCGCATACACTCTCCTCATTAGTCTCTCACTCTCCATCCTCTCCATAAGGCCAAACCACCTCAATGTATTTCTCCTAATGTTTTCTATCACATCCACATCCACACCAGAATGCTCCCTCACTCCCTCATTTGGCAGTCTGTCTCTCATCATAACTCCACATGCCCCTCTCAAATAACTCATTTCCACTGCTCTCACTTTTGACTTGTATCCTTCCAGCAAAGTCCAAGCTTCACTTCCATATGTTAGGGTTGGTATCACAATACAGTCATGCAGCGACTTTTTTACTTCCATGCTCACTTCCCTATTTCTTATCACTGCTTTCAAAGAACCAGCAACCTTTCTTCCCTGTTGTACCCTTTCAAGCACTTCACCCTCTAAACTTCCATCCTAACTCATCACACTACCCAAGTACTTAAATGCAATCACATCTTCCATTTCCTCCTCATCCAGACTTATTGTACACTCAGTGGCTTTATTTCTCTCGAGGACCATAACTTTACTCTTCCCCAAATTCACCTTTAGATTCCGTTTCTTATGCACTCTCTCAAACTCATTCACCAAGCCTTGCAGTTCCCCGTCATCTTCACTTAACACTACAGTATCATCTGCAAACAACAATGCAAGGAGTTCCCAAACACTGCCCTCTCTCATTAGGGTCAGTCCAACATCCACTGTCCTACCTTGTACCTCCTTTATAACCCCATCCATATACAGATTGAATAACCATGGGGAAATGACACATCACTGTATCAATCCAACATTCAAATAGCAAAATTCACTCAGTTCACTATCCACACACACACTGCAGCCTTACCACCCTCATACATACTCTTCATAGCATTTCAACAACTTCCCATTTACTCCATATATTTTTAATACTTTCCACAATCCTTGTCTATCCACCCTGTCATACACTTTCTCCATATCCATGACGGCTGCATACAACTTCTTTCCCTTCTCTAGAAACTAAAGACCTAAGAATGAATATCTGATCTACATAACCTTTTCCCTTCCTAAAACCTCCCTGTTCTTCTCCAACTATTTCCTCTAATATTTCCTTAACTCTGTCAATAAGTATCCTACCATATACTTTTCCTGTTACACTAAGGAGACTAATACCCCTACGATTACCACACACTTCTTTTCCCCCTTTTCCTTTGTACAGGGGAATAACTAAACTTGACTTCCAATCCTCTGGAACACTACCTTCCTCCCAGGCCAATCTGCACATCTTCCATATCCATTTTACTATTATCTCCCCCCCCCAAAAAAAAAATCAGTTATTATCATAAAGTCCCCCCATTTTTTTTTTTTTTTTTTACCTAAAGATGAGGTGAGGTAGGACCTAGAACAAGGAAAGGAAAAATACAAAAGTGGCAAATTATCAACAGTATGCCGACACATGCAAGCATGTTGGAGCCTTCAAAAACGAAAACAATGCCTGCTTGTCGTAAGAGGCGACTAAAAGGGTTGGTGGTGGGTTAGTGCCCCACCCCGTAAAAACAACTAACTAAAAATACAAACAGGAAGCCTCGGACCAGGACTGACCAAAAGTTGACGACAAAGGAATGGACAAAGGACGAGATTAAGATTGCGACCTGGAATGTGAGGGGTATGAATGATGAGGTGAAAGAGAGAGAGATTGTACAGGTGCTTGAGAGTGCGAAAGTGGATATATGTGGAATAACTGAAACTAAATGGCGAGGTGAGAGTGTGAGAGAATGGGAATATGGATGGGGTATATGCGCGGGAGTGGGTGAGAATGAGAGGGCGAAAGAGGGAGTGTGTATTGTTGTGAGCAACAGGTGGAAGGAGAATGTAAGAGAGTATGGATCAGTTGGGTCAAGGATTGTGTGGGTAAGAGTGAAAGTTGGACTACAAATGTGGGCAATTGTGTGCGTGTATGCGCCAACGCAAGATCGTGTAAGTAGAGTGAGAGAAGAGTTTTGGACAAATGTGGAAGCCTGCTTGGAAAAGTTTGAAAGGAATGAGAGAGTGTTTCTGATTGGAGATATGAATGGAAAAGTAGGGAATGAGAAGGTGGATGGAGTGGTTGGTGAGTGGGGTGTGCCTGCAGAGATGGATGAGAATGGCAGTGCTTTAGTGGACATTTGTGCTGGGAGGGGGTTGGTGATAGCCAATACCCTCTTCAGGCACAAAATGATCCATAGGTATACATGGCGAGTGGTGAGAAGAGAGGACGGGGGAATGAATGAACGGAAGGCAATGATTGACTATGTGTGTGTGGATGAAAGGATGAGAAGATGTATAATGGATGCAAGAGTATATAGAGGTTGGGGGAGTGGACTTTCTGACCACCACTTGGTGGTGGCCAGAATCAGAATCCAAACAAGATGGAGGAAGAGAAGAAGGGAAAGACAGGAGGAAGTATTTGTTACAAGGAGGGTAGAAAAGTTACAAGAGGATGGAATAAAGGCCGAATATAGAAGGGAAGTGGAGGAACGATTGGGTAAATATAGAGTGGAGCAGATGGGGGACGTGGAGGGTGTGTGCAAGGTATTGACAGAAGAAATCTGTGCAGCATGTGAGGTGGTGTGTGGGGTGAAGAGGAGACGAAAGGGGGTACAGGGAACAGAATGGTGGACCGAAGAGGTGAGAGAGGCTGTGGCACAAAAGAAGAAAGCATATAATGAGTGGATGAGAAACAGGGGCAACGAAGAAGCTGAGAGACGGACGAGAGAGTTATATGTAGTGAGGAGG
>JAGKTI010032243.1:0-11944 GCA_018397915.1 Birgus latro
CGTGACAATAGGGGTAGAACAAGGGTAGCGATTAGCCTGAGAAGCCGAGAAGCCATAGACCTGTAACAGGAGGGGGATAAGCGTGGACTTTGATGCTTACTGCATATATCATGAGAATCTCTGTCCACTGGATTTCGACGGGAATGAGTAGTCTCCTCTTTACTAGCCCTCTTCTCTATGTAAATTACCTCAGTACACTCAACAAAAATCTTATACAATTATTACCAACAAGCCATGTACAGTCTTCATGAGCAGGAGAAGGAAGAAGACCAGTATGAATGCGGGATTAAATGGATTTTTATTACACACTCCAAAAACTCAAATAAAATGAATGACTGGAAAAGAATTTCGATAGTGACTGGTTCATAATTGGTTGGAACAGATAGCATATGACACCACTTTGTTAGGGACGAGTCTGATCAGGTATTAACATTCTAAATATACCAGAAATTCATTTTAATTACAATCAACACACCACCCTCTGGGTGTACTCTTGATAAACCATGTTATAAACCTCTAATACCAACCCTCACTGACATAAAGGTTCCCTCCCAAGATATAACGGGGCATGGGTATGACCACGGGGTGACAAATAAACAAAAACTAGTTTAAATTTCGGCCCCCTGCTTCAACAGATATCTAAGAATAGTCATTCTATTGAAAAAATTCTGATATGAAAGTTGACTCTAGCCTGATGCCAGTGAAAAGGTTACTCAAATCACAGTTAATACTCTAAAATAGAGATAAAGCACTTCACAATCCTCAAAAAAAGAAAACCCTACTTCCAGTAACTTGTTATTCACTTTACAGATTTACCTTATATAACTGAGAGATATACCTTATATATATAACTGAGAGAAATATTCCTTATATATAACTGAGAGAAATATACCTTATATATAACTGAGAGATATATACCTTCCCTTTTCCTCACATTTCAAAAAAATGACGAAACTGAAAGAATAGTACAGTGCCACAATCTTTACCAGAACATTCTCTAAATTTCAAAGTTTCTCACTCAACGGTCCAAACGGCTGGTTAACACCCGTGTATATTCTCACTTAGTTATTTCTGTTTCAGATAGGTTGGGACCCAAAACAATTCACAAAGTTGGTTTGATAATCAAAGCTTCACTTATCTTCTCAAAACTGAGTGTGAGTCGGCCGCTTGGAGTCATACGGGGAGCACGTGTTACCCGCCATTGATGGTGCAAGACACGGAACTTTGCCATGGCTAACCTCCAGCACAGATATCCTGTTGTCCTCCGACCCAGCATTAATTGGCTACACCGCTAAACTCCTAGGACACTCTCCATCTCCAAACTCTTCAGCAAACTCGCAGGACACTCCTCATCTCCAAACTCCTCAGCACGAAGGGAAAGAAATCTGGTCATCTCTCGAAAGCAGGTCCGCCTGCCACCACGGCTCAGTTTTGACTCTCCGACGCTTGCTAACTCTCTCAAGCACAACATCGATTGGCGCGGCTTTCAAATTATTTTCCTAACCTTATTAACAATGCGTTACTTTCCAACTAAATACATCATTTCTAAACTAACTCTGTTCGCTAGTATCACAGTTGACGTAAAAATCTATGTTACACTATTTTAAATGTACGATACTATATACACAGGTGACTACTTAATGCAAATGAACACAGCGTAATGCAGCCTCTTTGTCTCTCAGAAAGTGGTTGCTTTCAATAAAAATGATTATTTGAATAAGGGGACATTACAATAATTTTCCTTCATTACATTACTTTCCCCTCGGGATTTTAGATTTTTACTCAACTGCGATGCTTAAACTCCACTTAACCCGCCGAGCCCCATCGACGTACGATGCACGTCGCTACTTTTTTCCGTGGACAGACCCAATGACATACATCGTACGTTACGCATTTGCAAGGCCCATTTTTGCACATTTTTCAACATTCGCATGTGATTTTTGGTAGGCATATGTGGGAGACCTCCCTCTACCTGCTGTCAAGCGGGGATACTGCTTTGTCTCTCCTAACCCCCCTTCCCCCCTCCCCCCCACCTGGGCAATTCACTTGTTAGCAGTAACCAAGCCAGTAAAGGTATGTTGCCCCATGGTCTCTCTAATGACGAAATTCACGTTGAAAGTGATTCCCGAGGTGGAGGACAAAGCAACAGAAAAGCTAGAGGTAGAAAAAACAGAAGTGATGAGGTGGTGATGTCGTAAAGGAAGGTGCCATATACTGGGGTTTTGGGTAAGTGAACAATGCTTATAAAAGCCTATATTATTGTGTGGAAACCATTATAGACCTTCACTACACATAAATTCGTACCAAATAAATGAAATAAATACGTAATTTAAAGTGGCTTGAATTAGTCAACCCTTCCATAGTTTGTTTTCTTAGCCAGGTACCCTGAAAAAGAAGGAAAACTTAAGGTTGAGTGACACCTGTATCAACATTTTTTTACCTTAGGATCGCGATTTCACTATGAATTTTCGATGTTTCTCACCAAAAGCGAAGGTTTCAGCCAAAAAACAAAAAGTCGAAAGTCGGTCAGGATCTGGTGGTGTAGGTTGGGTGAAAAACCGGTCGGGACTCGGCGGGTTAATTCTATATTGAGTAGTAATACATATGCCACCTTAAATATAAAGGAGTAATACTTATTCTATCTTAATCTTACTGGAACTTAAATTTAAATACTCTTACATCCTACCTAAATTACATTCTAAGCATATGTCCATCCCGTGAACATCTCAGGTTAGTACCAAAAGACTACATGTCCAGCCTGAATATGTGTCTCATGTCTACAAGAACTTCATCCACCCACTTGGCGATCTTTTCTTTCTTTAACTTCTCTCTTTTTACTTGGTATGAATGAGTTGCAACTCTTGAAACGGAACATGACGGAAGTCACACACTGACTTCATGAGCGTTCTCACAAAGATGCGCTTCTCCCAGGAGTCTCATGAGGTTCCAACCTTCCTCCCACAGTGTGAATCAGGGTGCCCCATGACCAGAAGTTAGTCACCCCCCAATTCTCGGCGGCGGGAATGGTGATTGCCTTACCTCTACACACCACTCCATCCATTTAAACAAAAGCAATATAAAATAAAGAATATTACATTCATCTCTTTTATACCTCCTACAGGGATACAGCAACTAACACCAGGGCCCGACTACACGTCCAGGAACTGACTATTCTCACCCCTTGTAGTTTCCAGTTGTGGCTGCGCTTGACAGATCCACTCCTTACGCCCAAAAGCACAACATGACTCTGCTCATGCTCAGCAATTATCAATACGGGGAAGCTCTACTTTCACTGTACTTATATGAACCCTTTAACTGATCTTGCGGGAAAAGAGTACTCATTTACCATTAACTTCTATTAATCTCCTGCAAAATCATGAGAGACACATCCCAGGTTTAGGACATTAGTTTCGCACCATATCATCATCAGGTAGTCAATTACAGGATTTTCCAACTTTACTGTTTTCTATTTCCTTATTGAACTGCTTTTCTGCCTTCAGTAACACACTTTAATCAGCTTTTCTGCTCGCCTGATTGGGCTAAATAGCTTCAATCATTTCTCCGATTTCTTTTTCCTTTTTAGCACTGTTTTACCTTCTGCTACGATAGAATCAAATATTTTCTATTTCTCAACTCTGCACTGGTTTTACTCATGACACGCCTGTTGCACACACTCCTCAATATACCGGCGTGGAGGCCTACGGACTCTTGGTGGTAACACTTCCTCTTCCTCCGGTTCCACTACTACCAACTCCTCGGGCTTGGTAATCCATTGCTCATCACCAACATAGGGCTTAACCTTTTCTGCCGCTCTTTGGATGACTGTGTCAGAAAGAAGTTCTACCAGAACATAGGCACTACCTCCTCTAATCACTTCTTGCACTTTGTAAGGACCCTTCCACAGTACATTGAGTTTATGGCTGGTTCCAGGCACAACAGTTTCACATTTGACCCAAGCCAAATCGTCCACTTTCAACGCTTGGTTACATCGCCACTGGTTAGCCACTTCTCTATATTTCCAGGCCATATGGCGATGTGTCGACTGGAGCACTTCGTGAGCTGCTGCTATACCTTCGGGATTGCTGGCAACTTCAGTAAGCTGGGCACTCACGTGACGAGAAGCATGGCGATTGTAGAAAGCAAAATAAGGTTGCTGGCCTGTAGTGGTGTGAACTGCAGTATTCATGATCCATTGACACTGGGCCAGCAGAGTGGATAGCCTTTACACAGGAATCGTAGTATGGACTTCAGTGTACGATGCATCCTCTCCGTGACACTGTTGCCTCGGGGATGGTAAGGGGTAGTATAGGCAATACTGATGTCGTATTTCCGACAAAGGGTCTGAAAAACTTGTGAGCGGAACTCGGCCCCATTGTCCATGAGCAGAGGCTTGGGGACCCCAAAGTCAATGACAAACTGGTGAAACTTCTCTGCCACTTCCTCTGTAACTTTTGTCCTGAGAGCGAAGAATTTCACAAAGCGAAAATTCTGTAGTGGTCTATAATAGTCAATACATAACGGCACCCGTGGGATCCAGCAAGCATGTTAGTTAAATCAATACTAACCCTCTCCAGGGGCTTATCAACTGATGGTAACTCCTGCCACTCCTGCTGAAGGCCACGTGTTCCTTTGGTTTGCTGACAGACTATGCAATTCCTAACACAGTGAACTACCTCGGAATAGGAGTTAGGTATATAGAAATATTCCTCTACTTTCACCATAGTCTTAAATTGACCCAAGTGGCCTGAGAGCATTACATGAGCATATTGCAAGGCTTCCTTCTTAAGCGAAGAGGGTACTACTAACACATAATGGATGCTTCTGTCGGTTTTAGTCCTGATATAATACAAAACTCCCTCCTCCAAAGCAAATTGGTCAATAGTACACATAGGGAAGCGATTTCTCGGGATGTCTCCTCCTTCTAGGTAATCGATCATTTCCTTCCACCGGGTCTCTTGACGTTGTAATTCGCGCACCTCCTCTTTCGTTTTACCAAGGATTGTAGACTCTCCTGCATAACTGATATTACGCACTGCCCACGACAATAAATCTGCAACTACATTGTGCTTGCCTTGGGTATATTCAATCTCATAGCGGTACTCTCGCATTTCTAATATCCACCAGTTGAGTCGCGGAGACTTGGTTTTCCTTTTGAAGATGCTAGTTAACGGTTGGTGGGCTGTCCGAATTAAAAACATCGTGCCCCAAAGGAAATGATGGAAACTACGACATGCCAGGACAATCGCCAAGGCATCCCGATCAGTGGTTGAATATCTAGTCTCGGTTGGCTTGAGTTTATTGGAAAAGTACCCTATCACTCCAGATTTGCCGTCAGGTTGCATTTGACTTAATACAGCGCCTACATGGTACTTACTAGCGTCCATGGTAAGGGTGTACAACTGGTCTCTTTGCACTTTTACCAGGATGGGAGCTTCCACTAATTTGGCCTTCAGCTTTTCAAAAGAGTCATGGCATTCGTCCGTCCACACGAAAGGGTGGTTATTTTTGGTCAAATCTGTGATAGGCTTGGCTATTTTTGCAAAACTAGGAATGTGTTTGCGGTAGAAACCGACCATACCCAGGAATCTTCTAACTTCTTTGATGGTCTTCGGCGGTTTCATCTTCAGCACAGCTTCTACGTTTGCAGGATCCGGCCGACATCCGTGTTCAGAAATGACGTGGCCCAAGAACTTCATTTGTCGCTGGCCAAATGAGCACTTGGTGAGGTTGAGTTTAACACCGGATTGTGTAAGTTGCATGAAGAGCTTCTCCAGATGTTTGATCAGCATATCATAGTCAGGGGCCCACAGGATGATGTTGTCCAAATATTTCATCACCCAGCCTTCCTTGACTAATGGGGCTAGCACAGTAGACATTTGGCGAGAAAAGATGGCGGGGCTCGCGCTTAGTCCAAACGGCAATCTTCTAAAGTGGTACAGAGCTACTCCTTCACTGAACGTAGTGATGTCTCGACTGGCCTCATCCAACATAACTTGATGGTAAGCGTCCTTCATATCTATGGTTGCATAGTATCGGTGACCAGCAGCGTTCTCCACTAATTCTTCTAGTCTTGGCAATGGATTTATATCTGTGGCTAGGTGGGTGTTGACTCATCGATAATCTAGACACATCCTCTTACTACCGTCAGGTTTAGAAACTAATACAATAGGACTCAGCCATACTGCTGATGACGGTTCAATAATGCCCTTTGCCTGCATATCGTCAAGCATCTCGGCAATCACTCCTTTGGCCTATTCGGGATAGCTATATGTCGGACCTCGCACTGGGGTTGGGTCTTCAATCAAAATGTGTGCAGGTGGTACCTTTATTAGACCTAATTCATTCTTGTCAAGGATAAAGGGTTCATGATGGCGTATCAAGACTTCAGACAACTGGTCTCTCTGTTCTGAGGTCAGGTGTGTCCAATTCCCTTGTTCTAGCAGCTTCTCCAGGTTTGCACATCGATCTGTATCCTCTGGTAGAAATTCATTTGATGGAACTAGGTCATTCACCAGAGTCATTTGTATTTGGCGGACAGCCAGGTCAGGTTCAGCTTTGAGTTTTTCATATGTGCCCAAATAGGTACCTGGTTTCATAACTTGATGTACTCTTTGCTGGTTTCTCACAGGCATGGAATTGTCATATCAGCGTCCACTCGAGCACAAAAAGGTAATGCTTGCCTTGCGGGTGACTGCTTGGGTGTGATTATTAAGATGTCTCCTTTGTTGGCATTAACCGGGACTCGGATCATTTCTCCCATGTGTGGTTGTATGGTCACTGTAGTGTCCAACCTCACACAGTTGACTGGAGCTCCTGGTGTGTGTACGCTTTTCACTTCTTCAGGAGTGACCTTTTTTACCTTTACCCTCCTTGTCTTCACATGTCTTACAGGATAACTCGTATCTCCCCACTCTACTATTTGTTCGGCATGATTCCACTTCAGTGGTGCTTGGCAAAGGATGCCCGTTCCCAGCAACATATCCACGTCCAAGTATGAATTTGGCACTATGGGAATCCATCTCTCAATGTCTTTATTACACCCAATGGAGACAGTGAGTTTGGCACTACCCAAAACTCTTAGTGAAGCGCCCGTAACTCCAGCGAGATTCGGTACCTGCCTCCTCTGGTTGCAGTCGACCCTCAATTTGCTGATAGTAACGGCCCTAACTAAGGTAATCTGACTTCTGGTATCAATGAGAGCTTTTTTTTGCTTTTTTAATGCCCGGAAGAAGGAACAAAAGGCCAGGGCCTGCATACTGTTCCTTCCAAGAAAAAGTAAAAACAATACCAAAGAGAGCCAAATTCAAGATCCACTCATTTCGAGATGCCTGGACACATTGTGTTTGAAAGATTGGAGATCATAGGAAGTAGGGAATACAGACAGAGGGAGACAGTTCCAGAGTTGACCAGTTGCATAAATGAAGGAATGGGAGTAATGGTTAACTCTTGCATTAGAGAGCTGGACAGAAAAGGTATGAGAGTTTGTTGCTAGACGAGTACTACGTGCCCGTCGTAGAGGTGGAGGGATGCAAGCAGAGAGTTCAGAGGAACAGTTGTAGTGCCGTAATTTAAGCATAATTTTAAGCATAATATAAGTAATATAAGTGTAATATAAGTTAGTATAAGTATAATGCAAGTGTAATATAAATGTAATTTATGTTAGTTTATGTATGCTGTAAGTGTAGTTCTGGACCCTGTTTAGATAATGCAGTGTATGGGAAGTGGACCTTGAATTTCATTTTTTGGGCTTGATCTTAGTTAAAGTGTAGCAGGAGAGTAATATTATTAACATGTAAGACCGTGTGGAGCGGGCTGGATGCGCAAATTCATGTCTGTTTTTGATAAAGAGGCAAAGAAAGTTAATTCGAGATTAAAATTCGCGATAAGTTGTATTTGCACTTAGAATTCAGTATTTTGTATTTGAGTTTGTGTTTACCATCTTGTTGTACTAAATGATAATGTCTATGAGCTTATGTAAAGTCTGATTATTGATTATAGTCATTCATAGCCGTGAAAATTATTTATTTTTCACTGTCGCCAGATCACGTAGACCAGACAAAGGCGACGCCTGGAAATAATTATGTGAACGTGTGAGTTTAGGCTTCGGTTTAAACTGTTAGACCCATGTTATTGCCACAAAATTTAAATCATCATAAGTCATTTTGTCTAAGTAGAGGAGAGAGAAAATTCCTTGTTCCAAGTTCCTTGATAATTGTATAAAAAGTAAACTGCAGAGTAATAAGTCGAAGCCAGATCCGTTGTAGAACATCGTGGGATTTACGGAGCGTCCTTTGCTGCAAGCCTTCACTTCGAGAAGGACATCCACAGGTCGGTCTAGAGTAAACATCTTTAATAATTTAATTTCTCGATAGTGCTAAAAGCCGCAGCACGACACTGGCGGCTAAAGCGGGGAGAATTAGTTAGATCATATTCATTACAAGGGATTGCAAAATTTTGCGCCCTTACACTGGTGCTCATGATGTGTGATATTTCAAATTTTTATATAGTGCTAAAATTTTCAGCACGACACTGGTGGCTCATGCGGTGGGATACAGATAGATTTGGTAATAACATGCTAGAGGCCCACTTGATCTTATATTGAGAACTCCTGGAAGGTAAAATTTTTCATAGTAGTGATAAAACCAAAAATTGATCGGTATATTCCCACAGTTAAAAGTGTAAGAGTGTTATTGAAAAATTCTCGTAGTGTGGACCATCGTAGCTTATTCAGTAGGTACTTTCCCCCTACAATAAAACATCCACACACACATCACAACATGGGCAGTATGTGGCAAACTGTGACACATCTCTCAGTGTCATCTGAGAAAATGGAGGCAAAATAGAGGAGGATCATGGCGCTTGAGGTGCATTGGGAACTCGTGGTGGAGCTGTTGGTCAGGCGTGCGGGCGTAAGCGAAGTGGCGTCCGTGGGGAAGGAGATTCAGGGAGCCCCAGGATGGGTAGGGCCCTGTTGCGGCGCAGGAGAGTGGCTTTTCGATCTCCCGGAAGAAGCCCTTGGGCCTGATCCCAATGTCGTGATGGAGTAACCGCCGCCCTGTGAGAAATGTCCTCCCAAGTGATTTTTTTTGTTTTTTTTGAGAATGTTGAAGTGTTGTTAAGATGGTTATGGTAATATTTAGTTAAGTGCTGGATAGGGAAGTGTGTGCGGGTCGGACCGTCTGACTATTGACTGTGGTAGTTTGCGAGTTCAGAGAGAGTTTAATCTCGTGTTAGTGGTTAATCTGAGTGTGTGTCAGGGGCGTAGCCTAGTTCAGTGGGAATATTAGGTTGCTTTAATTCGAGGGAAATCTGCAGAACTCCCTCAATCTACAGTTACCACGGCCTAGGGTGTAACAGTGACTTCAGGACCTGACAAGTGCTCGTCAGTTACTAGGTGGAGAGCTGGAAGCACAAGGAAGTATGAATGGAGAGCATAAGTGTGATAGTGGGTTGAATGCATGTGAAGCGCCCCTGGGATGATCCTAGCAGCGAGAGTACAGGTTTGTCCAGGTGAGACGACCATGTTAGCATTCAGGCAGGAGGTTGACTGGAGCACATTTTTTCTACTGAATATTCGGGAGTTTATTGGTGACAGAGAAGCGACCCCCTGGGGTACGCATATTATTCGTGGACTGACAGGTGCCACTTATGGGAGTATCAGATAGTGAGGACACTGTCTTAATCTGGAGTTCATAGAGTAATTCACAGTCAAGTTGGGTAAGTCCATCCCGTCCGCACACATGTCTCTAAGAAGTGTAGTAGAATATATTGTATGTAGACTTATGAAGTTCAATTTTTTTTCTGGAGGATGCACCCGTGTAGTGCCGTAATTTAAGCATAATTTTACGTATAATATAAGTATAATATAAGTAATATAAGTGTAATATAAGTTAGTATAAGTATAATACAAGTGTAATATAAATGTAATTTATGTTAGTTTATGTATGCTGTAAGTGTAGTTCTGGACCCTGTTTAGATAATGCAATGTATGGGAAGTGGACCTTGAATTTCATTTTTTGGGCTTGATCTTAGTTAAAGTGTAGCAGGAGAGTAATATTATTAACATGCAAGACCGTGTGGAGCGGGCTGGATGCGCAAATTCATGTCTGTTTTTGATAAAGAGTCAAAGAAAGTTAATTTGAGATTAAAATTCGCGATAAGTTGTATTTGCACTTAGAATTCAGAATTTTGTAGTTGAGTTTGTATTTATCATCTTGTACTAAATGATAATGTCTATGAGCTTAGGTAAAGTCTGATTATTGATTATAGTCATTCACAGCCGCGAAAATTATTTATTTTTCACTGTCACCAGCTCACGTAGGCCAGACAAAGGCGACGCCTGGAAATAATTATGTGAACGTGTGATTTTAGGCTTTGGTTTAAACTGTTAGACCCATGTTATTGCCACAAAATTTAAATCATCATAAGTCATTTTGTCTAAGTAGAGGAGAGAGAAAATTCCTTGTTCCAAGTTCCTTGATAATTGCATAAATAGTAAACTGTAGAGTAATAAGTCAATCCAGATCTGTTGTAGAACATCGCGGGATTTACGGAGCGTCCTTTGCTGCAAGCCTTCACTTCGAGCTGTAATCTCATATCAGAAGGACGTCCGCAGGTTGTTGGTGTGGCATCATGGAGTCTGGTTGCCGTCTACGAAAAGACTCGTAGTCCTAATTGCCAAAGCCCCTTACACAGTTCCACCTAGTTCATTTCTTATGCAAAGTTGTCGATTATGTATTCGAATGGTCCACTTAGTAAAGCCTTTTCTCCTAAAGTGAAATATTCTAGTTAAAAGCGAGTATGTTATGTAGTTCTGTTTTTCTCTAACATGCAGGGTATTGCAAGCGCTGTGATATTATATATTGAATCATACTTGTGCAACTGATCATATACATATATATGTCATATTGTGTAAACCCATGGAAAATAGGGGTGAATATACTAAATTTAGAGTAATCCTTGGTGACAAGTTGTAAGCCTGGGAAATACTACGAGTCCTTTTGAGACCGTGGTTTATGTAAGTCACGCCTGAGTTTGTAATATTCTTTTTCACTTGTGTACCTCGTGTTGGGTTAAGAGGTCAAGTTGTGTGTATTCTTAATGTATGTAAATTATGTATCGGGCGAGTAATTCATCTGTGTGCAGTATTATCAACATCTTGTTGAGTGTAAAGCCCAAAGTACGTCAGTGGTGGTATTCTCTCGAATAATTAGTTTTGTATCGTGATATGTGAGACAGTTTGATTTATCACCTGTGGAAAAGAGAGCTTTAATTTTCTCAGTTAATCTGGTGGAATCAGAGACTGAAGTATTTCTATGTTCTAGTTACTTTTTCTTGTTCGAAGGTTAATTTTATTTTATGTATATTAAAGATAGTAAATTATAGGTTATTTAATTTTTCTTATGTGTTTGGTCTAAATTCCTCTGGGAAGTTGATTGTCAGATCGAGTGGCCCGCAAGGTATGTTACTATCTATAAAATTCACGATTTCATATTTTCTCACGCTACCCTGATTACTGTTCCTAGGCCTCATTGTCCCCTCTTTCACTGTATGGGACTAATAACTTTTTTTTTGCTGGCAATCGCTGGGTGGTGGCAGCATACCAAATTAATTCTACTTCTACCTGTTGGTAATTCTTCCTAGTGGTAATCAATTTACGAGGTCATCTTAATACTTCTAGGATTTCTACCTCGGTAGTAATCAGTAATCAGTAAACATCAAATAAATTCATATAGTCAAAGTACCGCCCTTACATTGGCGGCTAAAGCGGTGCAATATTTAGATAGATTATATAGTGCTAAAATTTTCGGCACGACACAGTGACCATTGAATTAGCGAGAGAAGAGAGATAAAGAAGCAACAGTGCGGCGAAGAGACAAAGCTTGAAGAGAATCAGTAAGAGGAGGAGAGTTAATGAGACGAAAAGCCTTTGACTCCATCCTAT
>JAGKTI010032245.1:1092-11944 GCA_018397915.1 Birgus latro
GCTCTCTCTCTCTCTCTCTCTCTCTCTCTCACACACACACACAATATGTGAGACTACTGCTCTTTTTAAGTGTTTGTCATCCGGATTTTAAACTCTGGCTGGTTTCTAGTTTAAACACTGCCCTACGAAGGCAACTTTTATATTACGTTCTTCTTAACTACGCACGATTTTATTCAGCTTCAGGAAGGTTCTTTGTAGTGAAGAGTTTAGGGAGTCCCCATTTACTCCATTAATAGTTTCCATTTACCCCAATAATAATATGACGTCTTTTTAAATTCAGTATCCTGTCTGATGATTGTATTTATTTTGGAGATTGCCTGTGGCAGTGAAGTCTTATGAGAGTTCTGCCCTCAAGCAAACATAACCAAACTCTTGTAGCAGGAATGACGTAGGAATAGCGTCATTGTACCTAATGGTTAACGGATATTACTACCGACCCCTTTACTGTGAGGTCTCTCCTAAGCTGGGTAAGATCGTCTAGTGGAAACAGAAATTATAGTAAAGTGGTGTCGTCCTGCTGAAGAGGTTAAAACAGCACCAGGCTCAAGCGTAGGTAGACCGTCGAGGCTATAATGGAGTAGCCAGTACTGCGTCAATGTTATGTGATAATATTCATAGAATTATGTATTAGCGGGAAAACATTACCTACCGAAAAAATGCTTAATTGGCTTCATAATCGGACTGCAGTACTAGATGTCAGTATTGCAAGGTAATATCCACAGCATTAGGTTTCAGCTGCTTCACAATGCAAGCCGCACCACTTCTTAATTGGTTCTATAAGAAGATGATACGAAGGCACATATCTCATGATCTTTAGCGTCTTCGATGAACTGGCACCTTCTGAAAATGGAAGAGCAATCTGCAAATACCTGTACCGTCCATCTATCTATACCCAGACACCATAATCCCATTAGGAGTGGCCGTTTGCCTTTCAGTAAGTTGTTTTGCGGGAAGGGGCACTAACCCTCCGCCAGCCCACTTGTTCGACACATAGGGAGCACGTGTGTGTTGGTTATATGGTTACCGCACAGTGTTATAAATGGTTTCCTGACTTACAGGAAACCATTAGGCTTGTCATTCAGTATTAAGCCACTTCCAAAGCAAAAAAAAGTAATAAAAAGTGACAGGAACGACGAGTGAAATAGGAAGAGAATAGTTCATACGTGGAAAAAGAATGATAGAGGTGAAGGAAGAAGTAGGGAGCACTTCATCATTTAGGTGGATGATGGTCACCACCCCCTAAAGGAGAATAAATGCATGGATGGCAAATTCATAACAGGACAACTAATTACTCATTTGCTATTAATTGCAAGTTTTCAGTGCACATCTTCCAAGCATGTCTCCATAGTTTTCGTTCCTGCAGGGTAGCAAGTGATTCATTACATTAACCGCTTCACTCAGAATACGTGATACATAATTTTTCACGGCCCCCGAATACGTGATATATAATTTTTCACGGCCCCCTTGCACACTTTTTTTTAAAGTCTAGGAGTTTATAAGGCTATCTCTCTCTCCTTTCCTATTCGAAAATGTCTCCTAAGTTCAATAATGTCATCTGTATTTAGGAAGATTAAGTGGGAAATATGTCGTCCAACTCAGTAGATTATATCATAAAATCGTAGAATTTTTACTCTTTTACCACGATGAGCCTAACGCTGACTGACTAAAATCATTTGGTGGCAATAGAATAAAAATTAAGTCATCGTATTAGTAAGGCTAAATAGTTGTTCACTTGATAAGGAAAGCGAAAGTAGTCATTGCACTCCATACCTTACCACCTCTGTCTCCGAGATATGAGATGAAAAGTGGCATCAAATAGGTGTTCATTCATTGTGGTAATCTAATTAGTCACTACACACGTCCCCCACTGATCTCCACAGTTCCGAGCCTGGGGTGCAAAGTGTAGTTCGTCGCCTTAAATTATGAGGCTTCGGCCATCTTAAAGGGGATGATTTTGGGTTTGGGGAGAATACAGACGAAAATAGCAAGCACAGAATCACTTTTCACTCAGCTCCTAAGCTGTGAAAAGCCTTTAAGCTGAATGAAATAATTCTCCGGTATCACGAAGGAACAAATAATTTATCATCGTTAAATGCTAGGCACTTCAAGTGTACTTAGAGATGAGGTTAAACTTGAGAAGAGCAATCATAGAAGCAGTTATCGACGAACAGTAATTTACATGACACAGTCCCAGTCAGTACTTTGCTTCTACTTCTGGAACTTGGTTTTAATTAATCGGCAGTATCACCCATATGCTTGATGACTAGTTCAGCAAGATATCTTTTTTTTTCTTTTTTTTTCGTTTTAAATCAGATTTGAAACAGTAGAAGTGAATTAGGCATTGTGGGAGACTTTTTATGGTTCTCTTACTTCCCAGCTTCCCTGTACCTATTTCTGGATTAGCGGGAAATAATAGCACGTTGACTGTGAAGAAATGGCAGTGGCGATGATAACGACGAAGACGACGACGACGATGATGATGATGATGAAGCAGCTATTGAACAGAACGGTGCATGAGAAACCCTGTAAGTCCAAATGCAAAATGAATCCTGAAGTCTTACTGAGCAGTGGAAGTCTGGTAATGGTGGCGCATAAAGGCGACCTATTCATCCCTGGCCGTGTCGCCTCAACCCCCTGAATGAAGTGATATCTCTTACTTTAATATTTGTACTCTAACTTGGCTTAAATTGCTGAGTACTTAGCTGTAGCTATCACTTATCACCAGAATTTGATGCTAAGTCACAGATAAGCGCCATGGAGAGGATGTAGAGCAATTGCACTGTCCTTTTGCGCCACTGAGCCACGCGAAATAAGCCGCGAAAGGACGAATATCCGGACAAAGTTAAGGTGAAAAGAGTAGTTTTTCCCTTGCTATCTCCAGACGGTCAAATGTGTGGCCATGATAAAAGTTTTCGTACTGGAGTGACGTTAAAAGGTTGTATGCCCGTCAGCGGATTTTTGTAGCACCTCTTCCTTAGTTATTGCTTTTGTAAACTACACCTTAGTTATTTTCTTGGATTTTACCTCTGTCTTTCAAATCACAGCATAGATTGCATAAACACCATACATCAGAAAATTAACTTTGCCATACGCAGAAACAAATCGCCAAGGAAGAAGTTTTACGAAGCCCCCTGTGTCACCTAGAATACGGGCCATAATCTTCATTGACCCCTCATTAAGATAACGACCTTTGCTTTTGTGTTGTCTTCAGGCGATTGTATTCAGCCAAGGAGATCCGCCTGGAAGTGAGGGTGGTTGCTCCTTCTACTGCTGCCACCAGATGATTTTATTCAGTTATGAAGGATTTCGAACTGGAGGAGTTATATACCGTTTTCATTATCCCCGTGAAAAATGAGGGTTATTTCCTAAACTGAATTTAATAGTCTATAGGTGGCAAGAGCAACAAAAAAAAAAAAAAAAAGTAATCGACGTCAGGGAGTTAATGAAAGCTGTGTATCTAACCCGCCAGCCCGAAAAAATCCCAGCAGAAAAGAAAACTATCGCGTGGTAGCAACAGGAACAAGTAGGAAAAATGTCACCGTAATGAAGGCGGTTATTGGTGAGGCTTCTGTGTGCCTAAATTGGATAAAATTTTGTCTTCAGAAAGGAATGGAAAGTACAAATTGAGTTGTCGATCTAAGAGAAGTGTGTCGGGGGGAGGGGGGGATATAAGAAGTGCCAGAATGCAAAGGTGGGATATCGTCATTCATCGTCGTCGTCGTCGTCATTATCTCATTAGACAGCCTGAGCAAGGTTAAAAACTAAAGGAAAGAGAAGGCAGGAAAGTGACGAACCATCAACGGCGTACGGCACCCACTTAATGTCCCCATATAGTCACAAACACAACATTCACATCATTTAGAATTTTTGATCCACCTCATTCCCATTAACACTTTTTTTACTTTCTTTTACAGATTAGCTTCCCCTTCACCAGTCGAATAGTCCGTGCATCGACTGGCAGGTTACAAATGGGTTATTTCTCGGGACTTGGCGATTTCGAGTTCATGTCATTTAAGTACTCTCAAAATTTCCATACTTCGTTTTTTCACACCTTATCATATTGTCTTTGAAATCTTGAGAGGAAATCCTTTGGTGATGGTTTAAGTTGGTCGACTGTCTCCTTGGCTCGGTCATCTTTATTTTTTACGTCGACTGCAGCATTTCTCCCCTGCTGAATATAATCGTCAGGCGTTAACCTAAATGAAACACTTGCATGAGTCTATGGCACTCAAGGGTTAATAAAGAGTCGTGTTTAACTCACTGGCAGCCAAGATTTCCCTAGGATAATAAAACAGTTTAGATGTAGACAGAAAAAAAAATCGAGTTCGACAACCTATTGGTTTTAAGATGGTAAGTTTTGCCGTGCCTTCAAAATAGAAGACATGAGCATAATTTCTGACCAAATAGCAGGACGAGAAAGCAGGAAGTACCGTCGTGCCAGTGTGGAAGACAGTCCTTTAAGATGATACCAGAAGTTGGCAGGTTCTGTTTTCTTCCTGTCTTTTCTATTCTTTACTTTCTTCAGTTCTAGTCTTATCTCTTCCTTTCTATCCTCTCCTCTTTTCCTTTCTCTTTTCCTCTGTCTTCATTACATTCTTCCACTCTTCCATTTTCTCTGCTGTTTTGATCTGTTCTATTCTTCTCTTTCTATTATCCTTTCTATTCCTTTTTTCATATTTCCAATTCTTTTCCAGTCCTAGAGTTTGCCTAATGCTTTTTCTGTTTTATTTTTTTTTTCCTTTTCCCCTCCTCTCCCTCACGTTCCCCTCCTCCCACCCTCCTCTCCTCCACGTTCCCCACATCCCACCCTCCTCTCCCCTATGTTCCCCACATCCCACTCTCCTCTCCCCTACGTTCCCCACATCCCACCCTCCTCTCCCCCACGTTCCCCATATCCCACCCTCCTCTCCCTCACGTTCCCCATATCCCACTCTCATCTTCCCCACTTTCCCCACATCCCACCCTCCTCTCCCCCATGTTCCCCACATCCCACCCTCCTCTCCCCCACGATCCTCACATCCCACCCTCCTCTTCCCCACGTTCCCCACATTCCTTCCTTCCCTCCCAGAAGTATGACGTGTCAAGAAGTGAATAGTGAAGAGTCCCTTTGTTTCCCGGTGGGCAGGCTTCGACAGATCTCCTTTAACGCCGTCATATTATAATCCAACGCAACAGATGTCAACATAATGCAGTGCTGCTGGGGTCACGTATATTTAGTTATCTATTTTTTCCATGGTAGTTGTTCAGTATTACTTACTATTCATGATTTTTTTTTACTAGAGGAAGAACTTAGATATATTGACGGTATCTATTGTTAGTTATTATTTTCACATTTTGGAGGTGATAATGGAGACGAATATGACTTTTTTTTTTTGTCGAAGAGGAACAAGCAGTACATAACATCCATGGTAGTAGATTATGGGTGACTTTTTTTTTCTCTCTCTAAAGGAAGAAGCAAGTCACATCCTTGTACTGTTAATAATGATTATCCAAAGTATTGTCTTATAGAGTAAGATGTATGTCACTTCTTTGTTATTCGATTATGTTTAGAAGCCCACATTAGCCACGGCACATTTAGGTTATTTATTGTTGGTGATTGTATATTCTAGTTTCACATATACGGCTCAGTCACAGAATTTGTTAGTAGTTACTTATGTAGATTATCAAGCAATTCACATCGTCCATTGTCACTGTTTTCTGTTGAGCATGAAGGCAGTCACATCCACTGTCTTTATTGAAAGTCACTTTTCAGCACAGAACGTCTGCCTACTTACAGACTCTCCTTTTTCTTACCATATCCTTAGCTGGGAAAATCGGTCGGGATGATGGTGATGATGATGATAATGATGGTGATCTTATTTTTATTTTTTTCGTATACCAATTCATTAATCATTACAACAAGTCCCAGTCCCATACCCCATTCGCCCCTGGAGATATGATCGAAAAACTTCCAGTCGCTTCTCTGAGAAGTGAAACGATCCGCAGAAAGCATGGCCTTCTCTCCGACTTTTAGTTTATTCATCCAGACTTGGCGGAGATTTTGGACCTTTCGCAACTTGTTTTCCGTTGTCCAGTGGCAGAATGAGACAATGCTAACGCTCTACATAATACCATAACACTTTTTCCTTACTAGCACTATATCCCAGTAGGAGGAGATGCCAAAATATGTCTAATTAAAATGAACATTGTGCAGTACCCCAGACCACTTGACCTCCATGTGATATTATTAATCATGGTTATTTTCCTTTTAACATCAATTCAGCAAGCTCATCACCATCATCATCATTATCATCATCATCATGAATTCCCTATCACAACGTTGTATTTAGGGCTGCAATAGTTTTCCCCAGTACATAACGAATGCACGTCAGGGCTATACGTTACCAGTGATTTACTCTGCCCACAACTGAATCATTGCACCGCTAGGTTATGTCCTCTCACGGGTTTATTATCGCCCTCCTTTAGAAGGCGGAGCGATAATATTTGAGTCTGCCTCTGTGTGTGTGTGTATGTGTGTGTGTATGTGTGTGTGTGTGTGTGTGTGTGTGTGTGTGTGTGTGTGTGTGTGTGTGTGTGTTCCTCTTATATCTCATGACGGCTTCGGCTATCAACATGAAACCATCAGGATATCAAGATATGGTAAAAATTTTGGACGAGTTCGAAAATGGGCACTCGGAATCAAGGTCAGGGTCACCAAAATGGTTGCCAAAGGTCAACTAGTTTTTATCTCCCACCTTTAGTACCACTGTATCTCATGAACGGCTTGAGCTGTCAGCATGAAACCTTAAGGGTATCAAGATATGGCCAAAATCTTGGCCGAATTCGAAAATGGGCACTCGTGGTCAAGGTCAAGGTCACTTAAGTGGCTGTCAGATGTCAACTAGTACTTATCGCCCTCCTTTAACCCTATAATAACTCGTGAACGGCTTGAGCTATCAACATGAAACCTTTAGGATATAAAGATAAGGCCAGAATCTTGGACCTGGTCAACAGCATATTCTGGCGGGCGATTAGCATTCAGCTCCCGAATGTTTTTCTTTCATTCCTTATTATTATTATTGTCTCCGAAAAGGAGAGTATTTTTTCACCTCTGTTTGGTTGTTTGTTTGTTTATTTGTTAGCAGGATTATTCAAAAACTAAGAGAGAGATTTGGACCAAATTTGGTTGGTAGATAGCCTATGTCCTAGGGACAATTAGTTAACTTGTGACTGATCCGGATCTTATTACAGATTATGGATCCGGAAAACATTTTTTGCGAAACCCTAATCAGTGATGAGAAACTCTAACCCATTACAAAGAATAGTTTGGAATTACGTTGCCTATGTCGGAGAGATGCGCTCCATTGAGTGCCCCTCTAGTTGATTTATTTGCTTTTATTTAATTATTTGTGGTCGTAGATCAGTCACATTACTCGCTCTTCACTACAATGACACCTTTTGTATTTTATATCACTGAGGCAGAAGGCGTTCATATTTTGACCAACGACCTTTCTGTGTATATGTGTATGTATGTATCTGTGTTAACAAAATATCTCATGAAAGCCTTATCTGAATTGGCCAAAGTTGTCTCTCACATTGTGTGTGATTCCAGCAATATGTGATTCAGTTTTGGTGCACATCGTTCTAAGGTCAAGATCCCAGTTCAGGCTCGAAGTTCGGCCTCGGCAATGTTCTCGTGTGTGAGCCCTTTTGTTTTTGTCAATTCTTACGATCATGAGACGTCTTTGGTAGCTTTTATTTGAACCTCCTTTTACGTCATATATTTGATGCCATTGTATTATAATTTTGTCAGCAACTGAAACGCACCAACGACATGTCCTCTCACTGATTTATGTACTCATCTGCAACGTTAATTCCGTCAAATTGTCACCCCTTTCTCAACGATGAGGCACTTTTCATTACTCAGTGTGTATTCCTGCATTGGTTATATGTCTACAAATAAAGGGGTTAGTTACTGTCTCAAACCCCGGCAATACGGTGGAGCCTAAAATGCATTCTTGCCACGGTTAAGCGATTTTCTTTAGTGTAGGAGAGACCCCTCTGAGTGAACGGGCTTACGTGAGATTTTGAAAATTTAATGCAGTAAGATGTCATGGTAATGAAATGGTAAAATGACCAATTAGCAATATGCACTTCTAATCAAATAGTCATATAAAAAGAACTGGGCAGAATGATGCTTCTGTTTGTCATATTAACCATTTCACGGCTGGGACACCTCTAGTATTCTCAACCAGCAAACGCCAGATGATTTTGTTCAGCTAAAGCAAGTGACAGGAGCCTAACTGTCACCTTTAACACTTCTATGGTTACGACAGCTCTGTTACATTCCGACTAACGCCAAACAATCGCATTCAACCGAAGCCGAGTCCCAGGATCCTGAGAGTGTTTAAGATTTCGTGGGCGATGATACTTATTTTTACTAAATACGAAAACTATCACAACACAATAACAATCAGTTCATTCAGAAAACATATCATTATTGTGTGCTTCAAACCAGTCACACGTGAGCAGCACGACAGACTACGGCAGTAAATATTTGCCACCATAAAAGCAACATCGGGGCATTACGTAAGCCTTCACATGATTTTGCCAGTAGTTCACCACAGCACCACTTCATCTTCATATGCTGTAACCGACTCATATACAGATAACTGGGCAGATTGATTTACTACTCAGTCAGAGAAGTCTTTCTTAGACTGAATAAAAAGTGTGACGGTAGTAAAAAGTTAATACAGTAATAAAAATTCTTCAGACTGGTATAGTGAGGAGGAACTGTTGAATTCATCCTCATTTCGTAACTAAGGGTCTTTCTTGAATAAAAATTTTAGCCAGGAGGAAGGAAGAATGTAATGAGAATAAAACGTCATGGTACAGAAAGTAAAAAATTCTGAAAAGTAGGATAGTTCTCACACGGCAGTAAAATTTCACCCAAGCACCTTTTCATTATCATCATCATCATCATCATCACACGCTCGATCTACTTCCCACATACACACGCCAGAATCTATCCGTCCTCCCGGAATGTCAAATGAATTCAGCCCAAATAATAGAAACTCACCATGGGGTAAACATAACTAATTATATACAAAAGCTTCCCCTCGCTTACGATTCTTGAATATTTGTTGACGGGCACGATGAAAACTTATTAGGGGAGCGCCGGGAAAACGTCAGGTTCCGCCCTAATACCTGACTGTGGGGGGGAAGGTGTCTCAGGTCTGACAGTTTCACGGTTGGGGTTCCTCGGTAGACGTGACGGAATAATAAACTGAGAGAGAGGAGAGAGAGAGAGAGAGAGAGAGAGAGAGAGAGAGAGAGAGAGAGAGAGAGAGAGAGAGAGAGAGAGCATTCCCAGTGACCTGAGTAAATAAATAAAATACTGTATCTCTTTTGCCCGTAGTAATTCACTTTGGTCCTATTTTTTCCTACGCCAATAAGTCAATTCCTGTCTCTATATGTCTTCAATACCTGACTAATAGGCTTCCATAACTCACGTCGTATCTATGCCCTTCATAAATCTCCCCCACGAAGCCGTACGGGAACACATTTCCTTTCAGTAATGTTGCGTACCACTTTGTATAGATGACATATTTTGTTCTTGCATTCACTTGACGATTCTATTACCTCAGGGCGGACCTTGCAACGTGTAGGAGTTCAGCGACTATGAGAGTCTTCCAAAAAGTTAAATATAATCGTTCGAAGGTATTCATATTTAAAAAAAGGAAATACTGTTGCAGGGAAACGGTTAAGCTTTCACTGCCATAACTTTATACTTTCCCTATTCCATCCTTGTTACTACTACACGATTACTAGTATGTTCCGTGTAGGGAAAGCCTGTCGTAGTGAAGGTGTTAGTGCATCTACGTTCAGTGTTCAATAAATTCATATGTTTAGTAGTCAGCATAGAGGGGGGGAAAAGTGGTCATGGTAATGTTTCTCTTAAATCATTTTCCATCCAAACGAAATCACGTTCTCCTTGCCTTCAGTAACCCACTTTCACTCCTCCCTCGGCAAGTCATTCTCTTTTTCAATACCTTCGTTAGCTCTACAATGCGTTTATCTGCCTTTCCAACTCTCCATATGTCTTTTTCTTTGACTTGCCTATCCTTTTCCTTTTTCAATAATTATTTTCGTTTCGTTTATTTCGCCTACCGTTCGGTCGTTCGTTTATTGTTATTTTACCTTTTCATTCCTCATCGTTTTGTTTATTTAATTATTTCCTCTTTTCTCTTCTCTTTTCTACTTTTCTTTCTCTCCTCTTTGTCTTCTCTTTCGGTCTCTTCTCTTCAGCTTCCCTTCCCTAACATTTTCTTTTCGTCTTCAATGCCTTCTTTTTTATCTTTAGTTATATTTTCCTCTTTTCTCTCGTATCTTCTCCTCCCTTTGCTTTCTCTCTTTTAAATTTGTTTCTTCTTCGTTTCTCGCGTCTCCTCTCACCTTTCTCCATGTGTGTGTGTGTGTGTGTGTGTGTGTGTGTGTGTGTGTGTGTGTGTGTTTGTTTTCGTGTTGTATTTCTGTCCTCTTGGTGCTTGTCCAGATGTATACGATATCGGTTCCGGTGAGCTCTCCTTTTCTTCTTTTGTCCTTCCTTTTCCATCCTTCTGTCTTGTATTCCCATTTCATTTTCATTAATCTCTTCTCATCCTTTAGTTATTTTCTCCTTATTGCTTCGCTTCCCTCTTTTGTTTGCATTCTGTTTTCCTATTTTTTCATTGTTTAATCTTCCAGTCCCTGCCTTTTCCTTCATTATTTTCCCTTTTTGTTTTCCTTTTCCCTGTTCTTCGCTCGTTATACTCGCTCCAGAGGGGGTATTATGGTTCTCTCTCTCTCTCTCTCTCTCTCTCTCTCTCTCTCT
>JAGKTI010032247.1:0-11943 GCA_018397915.1 Birgus latro
ATTTGTATATATATTTGTATATTTTTTGTGCTATATGATCTAGTAGTTGCTTCACCATGCTATTTTTTATTAATTCATTCTTATTAGGCCTCTTTAATAGGGTCTGGAATGAAAGTTGTTGCCTACTGGTTGGAAGTTGGCTACTGTCCTTCCCATTCCAAAGCCAGGGAAAGACCCTTCTAATGTTTCTAGTTTCTAGTTAATGAAGTTTTGTTGGGTCCTGGCTCATGTTGGGGTATCAGGGAATGAACGTGTTAATTCTCTGGCCAAGATGGCGACATCTGGCCCTGCTACTATCTTGGGACGGCTTCCTGCTTCAGTCTTTTCCCCATTGTTCATGAACGATTCGGCATTGTTGACAGAAGCGCTGGGATGCAGAGGGAGCCAACAAGTTACATGCCATTGTCCAACAGTGGGCTCCTACAGTTACCAGGGTTTGTCTCGCCGGTGGGAGATGGCCTTGTACCGTCCTCATATTGGCAACACCCGTTTTTCTCATGGCTACTTAATGGAGAGATCTCCCTCCTCCTTTCCGTGAGGATTACTTGGTCCCCTTGACTGTTCAGCATGTGCCGATTGAATGCCCCAGTCATAGAGATTTGCAATGTCTTTACCTACCTGGACACCAGATGGGCGATGGATCTTTTCAACTTTCGTCGTTGCTTGATGGGGATGCCTGTTGTATGAGTGGAGGAGCCCTTTCCTTTATGCAGGTGGCCAGGTTTTTTTTTTTTTTTTTTTTTTGATAAGATTTAGTGTTTTTCTTTTTTCTTAATGTTTTAGGGTGTTTTCCGGGCTTCATTTTATAATTGTCTTGTTTCTTTCTTTTTTACTATCGAAGTCGCTTTTTATAACATATGGTTCCTTTTATTTTCGTTGTTTTAATTAATTTTTATTTAAGTTTTTTATATATGTTCTTGTTTTATTAATTAGACGCCTTTCGGCACCACATAACCTCGTTGTCGCGGGGCCATTTTAGGGTAAGAATAATTAATCATCAATCAATCAGCCAAATACTGTTACTTACACTAACACTCATTTCCTTAGTCAGTCTTACACTACCACACTTCCTTAGTTATGCTTACATCATGACAAACATTTACTTAGCTCTATAAATTTAATAGTTCCTTACACATTATTTTGTCAATATTTACAAGTTATCCTTTCCCACATTTTATATTGATATGCTACTCAGGGAAGTAGGTAGGGAAGAGAGCCACCTGACATCCGTGATACTGCCGGGTGATGATTTTTCACTCTCGCAGCTCAGTTGGTGAAACTGCATAGGATGGTGAGAAGCCACGTGAGGTGGAGGAAATTTGTGTTGATGGAGTGAGAGAGGTGGATATCAAGCTGTGCTTCTGCTCCAGTTGTTTGTGCTACTTGCTCCCCTTCTCCTCAGTCTCTTTTCCAGCAAATAACTGCTTCACCACCTTCATCTTGGCCCGTGGTGCAGCAGTCTTACAGCGAGAAGGTGGAACATCGTCAGAGTCGTCAGGATTATCAACATCATTGTCCTTCTCAGTTGGCGTCTGGTTCCACTCGTCAGTATCAAAATCTGAGGGTTCGTCAGTGCTGCTTCCTTGCTCGTCTTCTGACCCATCGTCCCCATCGTTGGGGAGGAGCTCAGCCCTGATTTCAGGGCTTGTAAAGTCCTGGTGCAAGTGCAGGGGGCGGTGGTGTGAGTTAGTGCTGGCCTTGAGGGGAAGAAAAGACGGATGGCCACTCATAAATGATTCACATGCTGTACTGACAGACTGGGTGATTTTGAGGGTATACTGTAGTAGGTCAGTATCAACATCTCCCAGACTTTTGCTCCCTTCCCAAAATCGTTCACATTTATTTATAGATCGATCGCCCTAGATCAACGGCAACGGCCACAACGTGGTTAAGCGTCATTCGATGCCGGCTATTTAGGCGTTAAGAAAGAATAAGATTTTCTGCTTTGATGTAGACTGTGATTGTAAGCTTGAATATGGTCACCTTTAACAATCTTAGGATGGAATTTTTGCCACTAGTAAACAGAGTGAATCCCCATCACTACTTTCACATAACCCGTCTACCCCACACAAATTTGTTTCAGAGTTCAGTGACCACGAAGGACGGGAAGAGGAAATGTCTAAGTTATGAGTACGTGGATTGAAATATTTGAGGAATTAGTGAATTTGTTATGCTTATCCAAAGACAATGAACATATGAAGTCTCTGTGCAAGGTGCACACCTTACGTTAATAATTCCAAGGACAAAATATGCACACCAGAAATCGTCGTGACTTTCTAAGCACTTAATTTTTATCTCACATGCACAGTATCTTAATAGATGTCATTATATTGGATGTCCCTAGAAAGGACTGTCAAACTTCAGGAGGTTGTTTTGGGGCTAATTTTGAGTTGACAAAGCCATATCAACATGGCTTCACTTTTCAGTCATAGTGGACCACCTATTTTTTTTTTGGGGGGGGGGGGGTAGTGGGGAGGATAAGTCAACGGCTAGAAGTCCACAAAATTCTTTCCTGTAAGAAAAAATGAGCGACAGTGAAATTGGACATCTCTTCATTTAATGACGCTTTGACATATTGTATTTAAATAACTGAAGGTCATACACAGGCTGTTCCAGAGTTGACCTGCTGCATACATGAAGGACTAGGAGTATTGGTTAACTTTTGCATTAGAAAACTGAACAGAAAAGGGGTTAGCTATAACATCTTTTGGTAAAGTATTTGAGACTGTAATTAATCAGCAAGTGTTAAACATCTTGAATCCAACAACTAAATTAGTGACAGACGGTATGGTTTTAGCCACGAAAGATGCACTTGATAATATACTCTATCTCTTGACTCATACCATCCATCTGTCAATTGACCAAATGGAGAAGCTCATGCAGTAGCCATTGATATTTCTAATGCTTTTGACAGTGCGACAACGTTCCCTGCAGTTCAAACTCCCCTGGCATCGTGTATCATCATTTGTTCCTCTGACTTCCTCATATTTCAGCGACGGAAAGGTGAGAGTAAAAGTAGAAATTGCATATTCTAATTTCCACTTGATTAATAACGGCATGCTACAAGGATCAGTCTTAGCTCCAAACCTATTCGTAGTTCATATTAATGATCTCTAATCCATCACCCAAAATCCCATTCACTCAATAAGCAGATGACTGACCAGTTCACAGTTCCTTTACACTTAAACACCCATTCACAGAGTTTAGTATCTGTAACACAATTCAGTACATCACAATCCATAAATCAAGACTTATCTAAGATCACTGAATGGGGCCATAATAACACTGTCTCATTTAACCCGCCGAGTCCCACCGACGTACGATGCATGTCGCTACTTTTTTCCACAGACAGACTCAATGACGTGCATTGTACGTCACTCAATTGCGAGACCCATTGTGTGCACATTTTTCAACATTCGCGGGTGATTTTAGGTAGGCAAATGTGGGAGACCTTCCTCTACCTGCTGTCAAGCGGGGATACTGCCTGGCTCCACTTAACCCCCCCTTTCCCCCCTCCCCCCACACTCGTCAATTCATCTGTTAGCTGTAACCTGGCCAGTAAAGGTATGTTGCCCCACTGTCTCTCCAATGACGAAATTCATGGTGAAAGTGATTCCTGATGTGAAGGACAAAGAAACAAAGAAGCTAGAGGTAGAAACAAACAGAAGTGATGAGGTGGTAATGTCTTAAAGGAAGGTGGCATATACTGGGGTTTTGGGTGAGTGAACAATGCTTATAAACGCGAATATTTTTGTGTGAAAACCAATATAGACTTGTACTACATATAAATTCGTACCAAATAAATGAAATAAATACGTAATTTAAAGTGGCTTCAATTAGTTAGCCCTTCCATAGTTCGTTTTCTTTAGCCAGGTACCCTGAAAAAGAAGGAAAACGTAACTTTGAGTGACACCTGTATCAACATATCTAACCTCAGGATCGCGATTTCTCTGAATTTTCGATGTTTCTCACCAAAAGCGAAGGTTTCAGCTAAAAACAGAGTCGAAAATCGGTCGGGATCTGGAGGTTGGCTGGGTAAAAAACCGGTTGGGACTGGATGGGTTAATGATAGGAAAACCAAATACATACAGTTTACTAATAGAAGGATATTGCCTGATTCCTATATTACCTTCAGTGTTTCACTTAGTGCCCTCAGCTGGACGTCTCATGTTACATCACTTGCTAAAACCGCTCCAAAGAAACTTGGATTATTATGAACGGTCCGCAACTTCTCTGACGAACAGTTTGCTATGATTTATAAGTCATATGCGCTTTCAGCTGGAATATTGCTCACCATTGTGGAATGGATGTGGAGAGGTTCCACTAAAACAACTGGACAAAATTCAGAACCTAGCAGTTACAATTATTAATAACCCTGCTATTACAAATGAACTACCTCCCCTACAAGTAGGAAGGAATGTTGCCTTCCTCGAAATGTTTTACAGATAGTTTTATGGCAAATGCTCAGTGTTGCATCCATTGTGGTACCTGTTCACACCTTCCCATGTGCTCATGACTGGGCTGTAGTTCTCATGACTGGACTGTCACACTGCCATATTGCAGAACTTCTGCCAATCAGAATTCTTTTATTCCCCGAACTGCATCCCTTTGGAACTCGCTTCCCCAGAGTGGTTTTTCCCAAAAATCTCAACTTACAGCTGCTCAAGTCCAATTGCTACAGATTTTTTTTTTTTTTATGGGGAACACCTCTAATCAGGTGTATGGGTTATTATTTTTTCTTTATTTGTTTTCCCTTCCTTCTGTTATTGTAAAAAAAAAAAAAAAAAGGTTGCTGCTAGACGGGTACTACACGCCTGTCACGAATTTTCTACATCGTAAAATTATGTAAAGTAAATTGTGACATCGAGTGATTTTGCGGGAGGAACGAATTATTATGAAATGTACAATGTTTCTCTCGTTCTCTCAAACCATCCGCTTGCTTACTTATATTCGCATCAAGTTGTCAAAACTTTCGTCATTCATTCGTGAGTGATTGTTTTTATGTGCGGGTGGTGCATTCTTCTGAGCGATAATTTCTGAATTATCGGTCCCGCTCTTGGCCGTTACGCCGGCCACACCCTTTCACACGCTTTTCATGCCATGTACTCAAAATCAGAGCTCAGTCTGTCTGTAGACACGGTCCGTGTGGTACGCCTTGCAAAAAGGCTTGAGTGATTTTCTTAGTGATTTCAGATCTCAGCTTGCATTGGCGTGTGTCCCGAAAGCTCCCACCAATCCTTGGTGATTGTCACAGCAGCTCGGTCTCATCCATACCGATTAGTATTTTCTTGTTTTCCTAGGCTTAAGTTTTTGAGATATTTAGCTGTTTGTCTGAGTGTTTGAGTGAGTGCATTTCCCTTCATTTGATTTGAATTGGAGTCATGTAACGTAAATTTATTTGCTTGTATTCAGTAAATTTACAGTTCGTTTTCTTGAGCTTTGTTAAATGTAACAGTCGTGTTTAATTTTCCCACATATTTAATACAGTTTTGCTACTCCACGTTAGCACAACTCTGTATTAAATCACGACTGGTACTTAGGCCAGCTTTTGGCATTAATCCTTAAATCCGTTGTGCTAGCTAGGAGTTTGGCTCAGCCAAGATCCTGTTTATCTTTATTATTATCATTTTTGAATGTTAAGGGGAGAAACTAACTTTCTCAGAGGTCAACGGTACAATATTACAGCCTACTTGAGCGTCTAGTCTCTGCTGTGTACCGTTGAGAAAGTCTATAAATTCTTGACTCTAGAGAATTGGCAAAGTAAGCCAGCATAAAGTGAAATCGCTACTTGATTTCACGAGTCTATTCTCTCGTAGTAAATGACTCGATAGTCATTCTTAGCACACATAGCTATATATTGTATACTCGAATTATACAATATCACATTATCCTCGTGAATTACATTTTCTTTTTGAATTCAAAAATTTCCCCTGACAACACCCACCGTAGTGGTGGAGGGAACCAGGAAGACAGTTCAGAGATGCAGCAGTGCAGTGAAGAGACAGAAGTTGAAAGGAGTCAGTAAGAGGACGAAAGTTACTGTTATCAAAATCCTTTAACTGATAATCTTATGGGTCGATAATCATAGAGACAAATTTACTGATATGGTCATCAGCAACTGAACCCTGATATCGGATGGGAATTGAATCCGCATTAGTTAAGCATTTTCAATTTAAAAATATCCCTCGAAAAACCTGAAATTTGACACGCATTTCCCAGGACTCCCTGTACACGTAGTATAAGGCCATAGTACTTTTTTTTTTTTTTTTACTAACGTGACTTATCCTTCCATAACGTAACAGATTAACTTAAATGACCAACAAGCTAACCTAACTTAAATCTAAGAAAACATGCCCAGCCTAATCTAATCTAGACTTTCGTGGATAAGAAAAAACGTAAAAATGGTACACAGAATGAGAATCAGCTACAGCATAGATGAAAGTGACTGAGTATTATCCCTCTATTTCTGAACTGAGGAGTCCCCAGTCTAAAGGGGATAAACACCCAAAACCAAGTTTGTAACAAATCGCTTCTAAAGTTTGGCGACTTTATTTTCACTTGTAGCTCAGCCATCACTTGTGGTAGAGCAATGATTTATAAACACAGCATAGATCTCAATGTGTTTTAGTGAATTATGAAGAAAAATTGGTTAATATCCATGACTTTTTTTTTTTAATCTACCCCAGCTATTCAGGTGACAAATTAGGGAACAACTTCTGGCACTCTATTATATTCAAAGAAAGGTACTTATATCCATATAAAAAATATATACTTACAATGATGATTAGGTGGATACACAGATAGATGTAAAGATAAATAGATGGCCGGTAATAGGTAGATAGATTTTGATGAAAGATTGACAGATGAAGTTAGATAATGGTAGATAGGTAAACAATATAGATGTGTAGATAATTATTAGACAGCTACATAGGATGAGTTTGGGAGAGTGTATAAGAAACGGAATCTAAAGGTGAATGTAGGGAAGAGTAAAGTTATGGTTTTCAAGAGAAGTGAAGTCAGCGAATGTACAGTGAGTCTGGATGAGAAGGAAATGGAAAATGTGAGTGCGTTTAAGTACTTGGGTAGTGTGACGAGTAAGAATGGAAGTTTAGAGGGTGAAGTGCTTGAAAGGGTACAACAAGGAAGTTGCTGATTCCTTGCAAGCAGTGATAAGAAACAGGGAAGTGAGCATGGATGTGAAAAAGCTGCTGGATGACAGTATTATGATACTAGCTTTAACGTATGAAAGTGAAGCTTGGACCTTGTTGGAGGGAGAGAAGTCAAGAGTGAGAGCAGTGGAAATGAGTTATTTGAGAGGAGCATATGGAGTCACATGGAGAGACAAACTGACAAATAAGAAAGTGAAGGAGCGTTGCAGTGTGGATATGGATGTGATACGAAGCGTTAGCAGAAACACACAGAGGTGGTTTGGCTATGTGGAGGGGATGGAGAGTGAGAGACTGACGAGGAGAATAATGTGAGTGAGGTGGAGGGGGGGAAGGGGAGGCCAAGGATGAGATGGAGGGATGGAGTGGAAAGGTATATGAGAAAGGGGCGTGTGAGCTGTGAGCAGGGTAGTTAAATGGAGGGGGAAAGGGCGACATGGAGGCGATTTGTTTGTGGCCACCCTTTACGGGATTGAGGCGTCTGGCAATTGATAGATAGATAGATAGATATATAGACAGGTTAGATAGATGGATAGATAAATAAGCAGATGATAGGTAGGTAGATAGATAACTGGAAAGACATGATAGGTAAATGGATGGACAGACAGATAGACATTGAGATGATAGAAACAAAAGACATATCTTTAACTCTTCAGCCCAAAGTGTGTGGCCAATCACAATGCAGGGCCTGCTTGTTGTCTCGATACTCATTGGCGCACGCTGATCACGTAGAAGGTAACAGGTGAGCTCGTGTTTACACTCCACATCATCCCCAATGGACATACGCAGGATGTGAAAAGTTGTTATGGGGAATAAGGCTCGAAATAGACTTTGTTTTCAAAGGCTTTTCAACCAACTTTGTAATGCCATAAGGGTAGTACCTCCACCAACTCGACTTAGAGGAAGGGTGAAAATAGTGCTGTCCGTCAAAATCCAGAAATCGGGAGATTGGCGCAGTGTCCCCTTTGGACTGGCGACCCCTCAATTATACCCTGTGTTCCAGAATTCCAGGAGGGTACACAGTCTAATTTATTATATCATTGTGGATGTCACCCAACGACTTATTCACATGAGGGGAACTCCCGCTGTATAAATTGCTGAAGCCTAATCGTGTATTAGTTGTAGCCCAATCATTTATCATTTAATATTAATCGTCTAGCTGCTGATGCTTAACTGTATATCATTTAATCTTAATCATGCAAGCTGAAGCTTAATCGTATAGCAATTTGATGCTTAATCATAATTATATCAGTTGAACTGTACCCTGATATCCGTTGAAGCATATTGGTATAACAGATGAAGCCTTATCGTATATAATTTGCTGCATAATTGTATCACAGTTGAAGTCAAATCATCAACGAGTTAACGCCTATTTGTATATCAGTTGAAACCTAATCGTTCGTCAGTTGAATCCTAATCGTTCATCAGTTGAAACCTAATCATATGTTAGCTGAAGCCTAATTGTATATTAACTGAAGCTTAATCGTATATCAATGAAGCCTAATCGCATATTAGTTGAAAGCTAATCGTATATTGATATCTATTCAGAGATAAGGGGCCGAATAACAGCTGTGTTCACGATCTGGTGCCGAATCATACCTGTGTTCACGATGTAGTGTCATGCTCATTTGTTTCTACACTCCCCAAAAAATATTTCTTTGGCCATGAGGAAAGGATGGGGAATGGGAGATTGAAGGGCGACGTGGAGGTGATTTGTTTGTGACCACCCCTTTGGGGTTTAAAATGTTTTGGCATTAAATAGATGGTGAGTATAACGTTGTGTAAAGGTAAATTTTTTGCTTTGTGTAACTAGATGATTGCATTGTACAGGTAAATTATTACTATAATGGGGAAAGTATTTCATTGTGTAGGTAACGTGTTAAATGATAAAATAATGTTCTGTATAAGCAAAGTATTTCTTCACATCGGTTGAATATTGCATTTGATAAGTAAATGTTATATCTACAGGTATATATCACGTACTTGATAAACTTGAGGATGAATCACTTACTTCATAAACTTTGAAGGGAAGAGATGGCTGGTGGGGGCAAGAACCAGGCCTTTGTCAGCAGTCCAGGTGGCCACTCGTTCTGGCAGAGTAGATGAATCGCTGTACGGCAACGACGAGTACAGCTTCACTCTGAAGACATTAACAAAAGAAACGTCTTAAGTAATAAAAAGAAGACCGTTTAGTAATAAAAACACGAGAACAACAGCAAAATAGCAGCAAAGGCGATAGTGATGACAGTGGTAATGATCATTGATGACATTGGTTTCTTACTCAGCTTCTTCACTCTTCATTATTCGCTCAGAGCACTCCTTTCTCCCTTTATCTACCACTCATTTAGTTTTCCCAGCCACTGAAAAATCACAAGAACAGGCAAACCTCTGTATTGTTCTTTTCCCACTCTCATGTCAACAGTACTTCCAAGCATTTTCTCTGTGTTCTTAGGCTCCTTGCCCATTCTTACAAGCCTCACTGTATCACGTATATTTGTGTAATTCATTATACTTTAAGTGTTATAATCTTTGTTATTCCTAATACACATCCTTCAGTCACTTTCCATTCCCCTTCTCCCTATCCACCTGAGAACAACCTAGTACATTATATTCGCAGGGGCATTGTGTACTTCGTTATTTAGGTCCCCTATCACAAACACCCCATAACTTTTGGATGACCATTCCACCTAGCAGATCCCAAAACCTGTCATTCTCTTCGCTTACAATGTATCAGAACAAGGTGTATCCGCAGTAATCAGTACCACTTTCACCGAGGCTGAACTTGATGTAATATACATCTTGACTTGATGCATTAACAGTCTTTCATTACTCTTTACTCTTCATCATTGTTTAACCCGAGGAATCCCATCGACGTATGGGTACGTCGCAACGTTTTGTCACAGCTACACTGTCATGAATCTACATTCCTGACTGAAGCATCATAATGTGTTAGATCCATTTGGTTTTTCAAAGTGAGGCTTCATTCCTTGATAAAGGGTTTGAGACAGGTTAAAGAAACTATTTTGTACCCAAGTAAAGCTTCTTTTTAATATAGGTTGTACTGATAATTTTCTAATTCTAGCCTTTGAAGTAATTAACTGAAGAAATTAATAGTTTAAGGACTGTAAGAGTCTAATGAAACATTTGAAGCCTCGATTTGTCCCTGGTAAAGGGGTAGAACTCCTAGCTGAATAGATTCTTATGACGTAGGGATAATGAGGAACTATGATTGGTTGGGAGGCTAAATCGATGTTGTTGTCAGTTACAGACTGAGCTTGACTCGGGAGTGTGGGATCTGGGTTTGCTGTAGTTGGAGGCGAGTGTTGGCGAGCTCTACATCACCCGTCAAGTTTTTAGTGTTTACTTAGGGTTGTGAAGATATAAGCACCTAAATTTGACCCATGTAGTGAGAAGTTGATGCAGTAATTTCATGAGTTTAAAGTTCACTTTAAAGCAGTGACCAGAGACCCTATCTTTAACTTCAACGAAGATTAGCGGTGGTCATTTTGGGAGAGTGTGTGATGGGTCTTTTGAAGATTGTGCTTACAACCAGCAGTGAGGTTAACATTAATTTAAAGGACGGTAGTGATGGTGGTCGTCGATAAGTCGCTACAACACAGTAAAACAGTCTCATGCTCGCTCTTTTAGGCCTTTTAGATATTGTTCTATCTTGAGTAACTTACTTTGGAATTTGTGTATATTTAAACAATTTAGGCTTATCTTTGGAGTTGGGTTGAAATGGAAAAGAGACATGTTGTGATGTAAATAAATGGAAAATTTTAGTTGTGTGTTCTCACCACTTAAATGATATGTTCCCATACTATTATATTTACCTATACTTATCAGGTCTGGACTAATAGTCCTAAGGAGGAGCCTGACAATGGCGACCGTGACAGGACTCATCTCTTTAAGTTGGCAGACCATAACTTGCAGGTAGAGGTAGAGTTTCAATATGGCATCTTTAAAAGAACTGGTGGAGTTAGGGTGAGAACTAGGATATGAAGATCAGCAGCTCAAGGAGTTTGTCACGGAAGAGCAAAAGGACAACTGGGCTATCATTTTGAGCTCATACCTAAAAGGTAGTGCATTGGAAGTTTATGGAAGAATGTCTCAAGATGACGCACTGAATTATGATAAAGTTAGCCCTAATGGATCGTTTTGAATGTACAGCAGAGGGGTTTAGGAAAAAGTTTAGGACTTGCAAACCACAAAAAGGTGAGAAGGTAGCATAGTTTGTAAAAAGACTTCATAACAACTTGACCCGATGGATAGAACTGTCAAATAATGATGCTACAGTGGAAAGCGTGATGAACTTATTGGTAATGGAGCAATTTTTACAGACCTGTGGAAAGAATCTGCAGGTATACTTAAAAGAAAGATTCCCTTTGACATTAGAGGAAATTATTCCCAATGCCGAAAGTTATGTAGCCGCTCATGGACCAGAAATAGTGGAAGGCGCTACCGGAGAGAGACCAAAAGGTAAGGAAGAAATGACGAGGAAGAAACCAGTTTGTTACAAGTGTGGTCAACCTGGACATCTCTCCTTTCAGTGCTACAAAGCCAATAACAGGGGAACAACAAGACAAGCTAATGCAGCAGAGGAGGTTGTTGCCTTGCAGGGTCTCCAGCGGGAAGCAGATGCCAGAGGTGTAGAGGACAACCCAAAAGTGCTGGGGTTTGGCTACCAGGGAGAAGCTGCTAGTTCTCTCATTAATATGCCAGTAGTCAAAGGTACAGTATGCGGAGTAAGGGCAAATATTTTGAGAGATACCGGCTG
>JAGKTI010032248.1:0-11943 GCA_018397915.1 Birgus latro
GCTGTCTTGCCTCTCCTCCCCCCCACCACCAGCGGATGGGGTGAGTGCGTTAATCCGACTGCTGCTGGCCCCACTTGACTGGGGCAGTACTTGAGCCTGCTCACCGCTGTAAGGTGGCTTGTCTGCATCCCCGGCTGGGGTCACGGTTTAAGATGGTTTCAGGAGAGGTGGGGGATGAGATGGCCTGGCCGATCTCCTTTGCGGTCTCCTCGTCCCTAGTCCCGAAAGACCACTATCATCTTCTCTGGTTGGGGATTTGGCTCACGAGAGTCTCAGGATAGGTAGGGACTGAGGTAGTCTTTCCCTCTTCCTCCTCCGTGCCCTCCTTGTCCCTACCCCTGAAGGGCCTCCACCTTTTCAAGAGGGCCTTGGGAGAGGTGGGGATGAGGAGGCTTTGCCATTCTTCTCTGCGTCCTCTCCGTCCCTACCCCCAAAGGGCCACCAACTTTTCCAGTACGGGCTCTGACTCAAGAGATATTTGAGATATGGGGGAGGAAAACTGCCAACATACTCACCCTGGCTGGATTATGACTCAGGTGGTGGAAGTGCCTTTAGTCCAACTGCTGCTAGTAGGCCCTTCTGGTATGCTTGCACCTATCTAGTCCGGTCCTACTAGGTCGCAGCAGTACTGAAGCCTCCTCATCAGTGTAAGTTACCGCTCCACGAGCAAGCTATCACTGCCGTTACTACACAGCCTAAATGAGAAGGGTGAAGAAAGGTGATGTAATTATTATAAATATTTAAAAAAATAAAAAAAGATACAAACGCTGAAAAGAGAAAACAGCCAGGAAGGCAAGAAGAAAGAATATGATAATGGAAAAAAGTTGGTATGAAATAATGAAAGGCAATAAGTGCAAATGAGACATGTTAAGAACGAGAATAAGGAAGAGGTAGGTGGAGGCATTCACCATCCACTCACTCGACGTAGTGCTGCTCTCGGGTGACAGCCGTTTCCTCCCTTCCTTCCTCTTCTTTCTTTCTGTCTTTCTTCTTCCTTTTGTCTATGGATGACTCTGCACTGGGACACGCCAAATGGTTTCCTATTCACCAGGAAACCATTTACTATGCTGGGTGGTAACATATAACCAAACTATGACGCCTTGTGGCCTAGTAGGTAATTAAGGAGCTCCAATCACATTGAGCCTGTGTAGCATTGTATCCAAGAGATGGCTGGCGTTTATTGCTCACGTAATGCCACTCAGAGATGAGTGAGGTTGATCACTCTCATCTTAAATGTTAGAATCAACTTCCCTAGCCCCTGGCTCCTACGCTCCTCATGGGGTAACACAGGATTAGATGATGTACATGTATTATATACGAAACCTGAGGAAGAGCACAGAGAAGGAAGACGGTGTGTGTAATAACTACCAAATCGCAAACTGCTTTTGAATTTCCCACTAAGTCTGGAACTAAACCCCCACACACGCCTATAACTAAGAAAACACAATAATAATCCCCGGCCCGGATGGTAAATATCGGTCTACTATCACAACAAAAGCCCCGAGAGCATACCAAAATATTCTGCGCACGATGCCGCCATAAAACTATAAACTCGGGTATCCGCAGGGAGTAAACAAGAAAGTATAAGTGCCGGAATGTCGATGTTCATTTCGTTCGTGGCGTCTTTACGGGATGAGCGTCGAGGGAGGGGGTTTGGGAGGGGCTAAATGCGATTAAGTAAAGCTCCCAGGCCTCCTACATTCCCATCTACTCCACCATTCTTTTCTCCATACAAAGGTCCTTCTCCCTCCCTCCCCGCATTGCTACTTCCCTCCCTTACAGCCTCCTCTTCCCGTATGCTCTCACTTCCACTTATCCAGCAACTTTTTCCCCCGTTTCCCTACAGCGCCATTTCCAGAATCCACTTCTCTTAATACGATGTTTCTCCTTGTCCTCTCGTTCTTTCCTCCTTACCTTCTTTCCATCCCTCCTTCCTCCCCTCTCCCCCTCCTTCATTTCTAATTTACCGGATCTCTTCGTTTCTCTTCTTTCTTCTCAATACTTTGTTTCCTGCAGCATATTATTATTATTATTATTTTCTTTCGTAGTTTATCATAGTTTCCTTCGTTCATTTCTTTCCTACTGTTAACCTCTTTCTTTTTTCTCTAGAATACATATCCCATCCTTCCATTCTCCTCTGTATCGTTCTCTCTCTTTCTCTGTTCTTCGTGCTTCCCCTCACCTCCCTGCTCCTACCGCTGATCTACCGTGTCTCTATTTTCTCTCGCCCTCCATCCTTTTCTCTTCATTGCTTCCTTTTGCTCTTTCCTTCCTCACCTTCTTTCTCCCAGCCGCTCCCCTCCTGTTTTTTCTTCCACTCCATTTCCTCTCATCTCTAGTTCTCTTCTCTCCCATCTTTCCCGTACTTCACCTTTACTTCTATTTTCGCCATAAAAAGCGGAGATTTAGTGGAGCTTTTTATTCAAGTACGATATGTATAATTCTAAACATATTAGATGACGTCAGCTTTGAAAATTTATTAAACGTACGGACTAATTCGCGACTACAAGCTATAAGATAGCTTCAAAGGAAAAAAAAATGCAGTAAAGACACAGGGGAAAATTACTTTCATATTCACACTGTACAACATTAGAACAAACTGCAAGATACAATTATTTGTCCTAAAACAATACATACATTCGTCATTTCCACATATTATTAATCTATCTTCTGCTGTTTACTATCCTGGCTGACATACAGTAAATGATGACGACAGAGAGACTTTAGAGTAATTCAGTCTGTATTCGGTGGACGGTGCTTGCTCTCAGGAAACACAGTTTAGAGATAAAATATATCACAGTGCTTCTTCTGTTTCTCCTACAAAGATATTCGTGTTTGCCCTTTTCAGAAATCATTGTGTTTGTTTATTTACCTTGTCGCCTATTATGCCCGAGGGAGTTGAGATCTTTGGCATAATTAGTTAAGACCAGCAGATAACCTCGTTACAGGACAACAGACCTCATGAATCTACATATCTAATGTACCTCAACTCTCTTTCTACCTCTTCCCCTCTCTACTCCCCTCCCTCTTTCCTTCGCACTCCCATCCCCCTCTCATTGCTCTCTCTGCTCCTCACTCCATCTCTTTTCGCCTCTTTCCTCACTCCATCTCTCTCCTCTCCCCTGCATAGTATCCTACAACTCTCCAGCTGCACCATCTTTCCCGCTTACCTCCCCCCCCCCACCCCACTGACTCTCTTCTTTCTGTTCCTCCTTCCATCCCTCTTCTCCCCTTCCCTCTTCTTCCTACTTCCCCGCCTCACACCTCTCCTTGTACTGCCCCTGTCTGTATTCACTTTTCATTCACAACTCTTCCCTCCCTTCTCCTACCTTTCTCTTTTACTTTTCTGCCTCCGCCCCACTCCAACTCCTTCCTCTCTCCCTCTCTTCTCTATTCCCCCAAACCTCCCAGCTCTTTTCTTCTACTCCATCCCTCTTTATTTTATATTCCCCCTTCCCTCCCCTCCTTTCATTCCACCTCTTCCCTTCACTCCCCAACTACCCCTCCACTCTCTTATACCTTCCAGTTCCCACATCCTTTCTTCCTCTTCCCTTTCCTCCATCTTCCCTTTCCACTCCCTATTCCCTGTCTCCCCTACTCTGTCTTCTACTTCCACCACCACCTCCCTTCACCTCTCCCCTCCCTGCTCCACACCTCCCTACCTGTCTCTTCCACTCCCTCTGTTACCTCTCTACCTCTTTCCTTTCCCTACCCCTCTCTCTCTGTCTTCTGCTCCTCTGTTACCTCCCTACTTCTCTTTCCTTCCCAGCTCCCTTTACTTCTCTTCTACTCTCTACTTCTCTCTCCTCCCTTTCTCGCCCACTGTCTTCTTCTCCCTCCAATACCTCCCTTCCTCAACCCACTCTCACCCTTTCTCCTTCTCCTATCATTCTCTTGCACTTTCTCTTTCTTCCGCACTTTCTTCTACTTACTCCTTCTCCCGCACTTTTTCCTACTTTCTCCATCTCCCGCACTTTTTCCTACTTTCTCCATCTCCCGCACTTTTTCCTACTTTCTCCATCTCCCGCAGTCTTTTGTACTTTCTCCTTCTCCAGCACTTTTTTTTCTACTTTTTCCTTCTCCTACACTTCCTTTTACTTTCTCCTCCTCCACTTTCTTCTACATTCTCCTTCTACACTCTCTTGTACTCTATCCTTCTCCCCACACTCCCATTTACTCTCTCTCTATCATATTCTCTCTTTTTCCCTCACTCCTATATACTCTCTCCTCCCCGCACTCTCCTCTATTCTCTCTTCCCCGCACTTTTCTCTGCTCCTCCCCCCCCCACCCTCTTCTACTTTCTCCACTCTTTCCTGTTCTCCCTCACCTAACTAGTGCTCAACCACTACATCCACTCACTCTATGTAGCGCTGCCTACTTCTCTCTTAGGTGGCTCTACATTGACCGACAAGCCTAATGGTTTCCTGTAACCCAGGAAACTATGTACTAAGCTGGGAAGTAACCATATAGCCAAATAACGAGGGGATGTGGAGCCTTCTATGGTGCCCTTGTTGACTGGCTGGAGACACAATTGCGGCGTCCATAGAGGAGACAAATATCCACACCTCCCCGCGCCTCGCTGTGGTAAGGCGTAGGGAACATCCGTTCACTGCATTGGATGACCCTGCAGGGGCGGCTGCTTGCCTGCAATTGATGGGTCTGCTCGGCCAGACTGACCAGAGTCACTCTGCTGTTGTTGTTGCTGCTAGTGCTACTACCATAACAACAACAACAACTACTACTACTACTACTATTACTACTACTAATACTTCTACTACTGCTACTACTACTACTCCTGCAGCGTCGCTGCTGCTGCTGCTACTACTACTACTACTACTCTCCTCTCCTGCTCTCTCTTCTCTTTTCCCTGCACTCTCTACTACTCTCCCCCTCCTCCTCCACTTTTCTCTCTTCTTCATCTCTCTACTACCCTCCCCTTCTCCCCAGCTGCCTTCCAATCTCTGCTTCATCTCACCAATACTCTCCATTTCTCCCCCACTCTTCCATCCCCTCCATTACTCCCTACAACTCTTTTACTTCATCTATTACTCCCTCCACTCTCTTCTATATCCTCCACTCCTCCCCCACTTTCATCCACCCTCTCCATTACTTCCCTCCTCCATCGTGCACCATTATGTAAAGACTAAGAATGGGTCCCTGAACGCAATTATATAGGGGAAGGCCACTCCGGGATCCTGCTAATGGAACTTTTCACTTATATTCTGCCTCAATTAAGGAAAAAGATTATGTAGAATATCCCAGGAATTAGCATTATTAGGTTACCGCCAGCCCGCCCCGGGGTGAGATGGAGGGAGGAAGAGGTGGTGGTGGTGGGGGAGGGAAGAAGGAAGATGAGGAAAAATTGCTGAGGAAGGAGCTGATATGAGAGAAGGAAGGGAAGAGGAAGGAGAGAGGAAAAGGCATGAAGAGGAGGGAGAGGAAGGGAAGGGGAAGAGGGACAAGAAAAGGGTGGAGGGAAGAAAGAAAACGAAGAAAAATTGCAGAGGAAGGAGCTGATATGAGAGGAGTGAGAAGAGAACAGAAGAGGAGGGAAGGGACGCCACAGGAAGGGAAGGGAAGAGGAGGGAGGAGAAACGAAGGGAAGGAAAAACGAAGATGAGGAGAAATTGCAGGGGAAGGAGCTGATATAAGAGACGAGAGGAAAGAAGGAGGAATAGGGAGGGAGAGGAAGAGTAAAGGAAGAGTAAAGCGGAGGAAAAATTTAAAAAGGAGCTGATACTAGAGACGAATAGGGGGAGGGGACAGAGATTAGGGAAGAGGATGAGGGAAACAGAAAAGTAAGGAAAAACCAAGAATGACGGAGTTGATGCGAGAAGAAAGGAAAGAAGGAAGAGAAGGGAAGAGAAGAAGAAGGGAGGAAAGAAGATGAGGACAAACTGCAGAAACAGGAGCTGATATGAGAAAAGAGAGGAAAGAAGAAGGGAAAGCGAAGAGAGAGGAAGGGAAGATAAGGAGAAGGGAAGAAAGAAGATGAGTAAATGTTGCAGAGAAAGAAGCTGGTATGAATGGAGAAATGAAAGAAGTGAGAAAGGAAGGGAAGGGAAGATGCGAAGAGGAGAGATGGTAACTGAAGAGAAGGGAAGAAGAAGAATGATGGGGAAAAGCTGCAGGGGAAGAAATTGATATGAATGGAGAATGGCAAATGAAAGGAGAGAAAAGGGAAATGGAAAAGGAGTACAAAGTACAAAGGAGTACAAAGGAAAGCAAACAGCAACAGACCTTATGGTCCTTACTAGGCTGTTTGTTACAGAGTAGACTATGATTACAAGATCTAACTCTACATGCTGAAGGATAAGGATAGTAAAGCAAGAAGGCTCCCCCCACCTCCAAACCCTCCAGTTAAAACTGGCAAGAAAAAGTGAGAAAAACCACCATGTAGCATGGAAAAACTGACATGGATATTTCACAGGAAAGACCGAAAATAAAAGCTGCATTCTATAATACATTATCTATAAGCTACCAGTATGAATAACCTGAAAGAGAAAGTAGTAAAGTACAATGAATAATCGAATAAATAAATGACACTGTGTACGGGTACGCTGAGTTAACGGGGCGTGTGCGGACGATGAGACTCTGTAGACATAACAACGTGAATACGGTTATCACGTGGTCTCAGTTGGACTCTGCGGGAATTAAAAAGATACAGATACACGTGAATATAGCTAATAATCCCGTGGTCTCAGTTGGACTCTGCAGGAATTCCAAAGTTACAGATACACGAAAATATAGTGACCCCGTGGTCTCAGTTGGACTCTGCGGGAAGAAACTTAAAACATTATCACCATGCATATATTTGCATTTAATAAATTGATCCAGGCTCTAAAAAAATAAAATAAAATAAAAATTTCTACATACACAAGTGTTTTATTCAGGAGTAAACATATTAAGCTGGGGAATAGACAACAGATACTTATCCAGGCAACCTTTAAAGGTCAGTACTGTTTTACAATTTACTACATTGGAGGGCAATTTATTCCATATATTTACAACTCTATTGAAGAAGAAGTGCTTAGCTTCATGTGACTGGAACCGTTTGCCAATTATTTTATGCCCATTGCCGCTAATATAATTTGAGTGATCAACTGTGAAGTTTTTATCGACAGCCATGTTATCATGTCCTTTGAATATTTTGAATACTTGAATTAAATCTCCTCGTATCCTCCGTTTAGTTAGGGTAAAAGATTCAGGGCTTCTGAACGTTCCTCGTACGTTTATTTCTCAATCTAGGTATCATCTTTGTCATCCTTCGCTGCACTCTTTCAAGCTTTTCCATATCCTTGTTATAATACGGTGACCAAAACTGAACGCAATACTCCAAGTGCGGGCGTACTAAGGAATTATACAAGGTGAGGATGATGTTATCGGATTTATATTCAAATGCTCTGCCTATGAATCCAATCAGTTTATTGGCTTTTTTCACAGCTTCTGCACATTGCTTGGTTTCAAATCGCTTGTTATTATAACTCCTAAGTCTTTTTCATGGTTTACTCTATCAAGTTGGACATTATTCACGCTATAACTAGCTCTTACATTTTTACTGCCAATGTTTAATACTTTGCATTTATTAATATTGAAATCCGTTTGACCGACTTGGGCCCAGTTAAACAATTGATCAAGATCTCTCTGAATTGCCTGCCTTTACAGTGCTGTATCTGCTCTGTTACCTATTTTAGTGTCATCAGCAAATTTTGAAATCTTACAGCACAATCTTTCATCAATATCATTTACATAAATTAAGAAAAGAATAGGAGGAGGGATGAGGAAGAGGGAGGAAGAAAGATAAGGAAAAACTGCAGAGGAAGGAGCTGATATGAGAGGAGAGTGGACAGGGGAAAGAGGCAACAGACGGAAGAGGAGGCGGGAAAAAGGAATAGGAGAAATGCAAATGAAGTAAGATGGGAGACGATTAGGGAAGACAGAAATAAGGACAAACTGAGAATTAAGGAACTGATGTGAGAGAGGATAGATATGAGAAGAGGAAGGAAGTGGAGGGAAATCGAGGGAAAAAGGGTGAAGAGAAGGAAAGAAGAGGACGGAAGAGGGCAGGATGAGGAAAAACTGCAGAGAATAGAGTTGGAATGAGATGCTGGAAAGAAAGAGAACGATAAGGAGAGGCGGTAGGGTAAGGAGAATGGAGAAGGAGAGGAAGAGATGAGAAGAGGAAAATGAAGGGAAACAGCAAAGCAGGGGACAAAAAGTGGAGGGAAAAGCGAGAGGAAAGGAAGGATAAAGATGGAAGAAAAATGGGGGAGGAAAGAAAGGACGACGTTAAAAACTGCATAATACAGATTAAAGATGAGGAGGAAGGAGAGAAGAATGGGAGAGGAGGGAAGTGAAAAAGAGTGAATAAGAGTGGAAGATGAAAAACCGTGGTGGCAGGGAAGAAAGTCAAAGATGAGGGCAAGGAAATGGAAGAGGAGTGAGGAGACAAGAGGAAGGAGGAAGCAAAGAGAAGAAAAATTTTTAGACGAATGAGCTAAGCAGATGAAATGGAAGAAGAAAAGAGGGAGGGGAAAGGGGGTGGAGAGAAGAGAATAAAAAAAGAAAAGAAAACGGAGGAGGAGGAGAAGGAGGAAGCTAAAGGTGAGAGAAATGAGGTGGGAAGGAGAAGGAGATGCAGAAAAGAGAGGTCAAGAGGTGAAAAGGGGGGAAGGAGGAGAGAGTAGGAGGGGAGAGAGGTTAAGATTAAGAAAAACTGAAGAGAAGGAAGCCGAAATAAGAAAGAGAAGGGAGAGGATGGGTATGAGGGAGAGTGCCAGAAGGATAAAAATGGGAGAGAAGAGAGGATTGTGTGGGAAGTGGGATTAGAATATGAAGGGAAGAGGGGAAGAGGAGGTAAAGAAAAAAAGGAACATAAGATCATATGAAGAGAGGATAACTGCAATGGGCCAGTTGACCCATTCTAGGAAGCTCCTACAGGAGTCATTAAACTACTAGAATAAATATTTTTCAATGAACATCTCAAATCCATAAGAACATATGCATACTACATTATAATATTTAACTTATTTTGCTTTGGTTTAAAGCATGATATTCTGTCTGCCTGGCCAACAAAGGCGTATTGTAGCTCGAAACTGGGTTCGGCTTCGGCTTCATAAATTTTCATGTGATTTAAGCTTCGACTTCGGTTTGATGACTGTCTGCCTGGCTTCGGCTTAAGGAGGTCAAGTAGGGGGGGGTGTAGAAAGTAGGACAGGAAAAGCGGAAGAGAAGAGGCGCGGACGTGAGGGAAGGGGAAGGATGTAAGACGCAGAAAAGGAAGGTCTGCAAGTAGGGAAACCGCAAGAGTGCTAAAATGAGAAGAAAACAAGAATGAACGGAGCACAGCGGGATAAGGAGGAAGGGAAAGAAGAGGAGGGGAAGGAAGGTTAAGAAAAAGAAAAATTACAGATGAAAGAGCTGAAATAAAACATTGAGACAAGGAAGCAAAAGAAGTGAGGAGGATAGATGTTGGGGAAATGGAAATACAAAAGGGTGAGAGGGAATGTGAATACTCGTATGGACGAAAACTGCATAGGAAAATGAGAAGGGAAGGAGGAAGGGGGGAGGAAGAGACGAGAAAGGAAAACTGGAGAGGGAGGTTAGAAGGAGGGAAGGTGAAGAAAAAAAAAACATCAGATGTGGGACCTTCAGGGTCCTACGTATTAATGATTTGGTGTGTTGTGGTGATGTGTGGTGTGGTATGGTGTGGTGTGGTGTGGCTTCACTAAACTCTACCGAGATGAAGCGGATCTCGTTTCCGATTATCGTTAGTGAGATACAGAAGGATATCACTCCTATATATCCCTCTCGATCTAAATATGCAGAGAAGGGTGTCGAGATGAGAACGCAGATGAGATGAAGGGAAGAGGGGCAAATATCAGAGAAAAAGACAGCGGATGGGAAGGCGATGATAGACTGAAGGAGACAAGTGGGAGAGAGAGAGAGGGAGGAAGACAGAGGGAGACCAGGTGGGAGGGGGGAAGGAGGGAGGGAGAAAGACCGAGGGAGACAAGGAAGGAATGGAGGGAGGGAGGAAAACTGAAGGAGGCAAGGAGAGAGGGATGGAGAGAGAGAGAGGAAGACTGATGGAGACAAGGGGCGAAAGAAAGAGGGATGGGGGCATGGGGGGGTGGAAGGGAGGGAGATATGAAGACTGAAGAGGACTAGAGTGAGCAGTACTAGGGAGGAAGGGAAAATCAGGAGAGGAAATCAGAGGGAGACAAGTAAAGGAGGAGTTAGACTGGGCGGAATTAACACTCAAAGTAAATTGTCTGACGAAAAGCTAAGCACAGAACTGGAGCTGACCCGCCCATGAGAGTTAACAGAAGGGAAATACGCGAAAAACAAGGAGATCGGCTAAGAGAAATTACGAAAAGGGAAAACGAATGAAGGAAGAAGAGGAAGAAGACAAGAAAAAAAACAGTGAGGGAGTGAGCAAGACAATGAAAGAGGATAACTGAAAGGTATTAAGAAACAGGGAATAAGGGAATGACGACGAGAAAGTCCAGAGAAATAACGAAGAAAGAATTCAGATGAGAAGGAGAGGAGGAAGACAGGACAACAAGTGAGAATGAGGAAGACCAGGAGAGAAGAAGGAAGACCGAGGAGTATTTAGAATGAAAAAAAAAAAGGAGGACAAATAGAATGTTGAGAAATTACGAGAGGGGACACAGGCAGAATAGAAGAAGAGGGAGAAGAGAAGGAGAGGAAGAAGAGGAAGATGGGAGGAAGAAGAGAAGGAGATAGGGAGAAAGAGGAATACTGGCACCGTGGGAGCAATAAAGGTCCAGTGGGTGGGGGTGTTAAATGCAAGGGAAGGAGGAAAGAAGGACACTAAGGAAAAGAGGAGAGAGAGAGAGAGAGAGAGAGAGAGAGAGAGAGAGAGAGAGAGAGGGGGGGAGGAGGGAGAGTGCACTAGTATCACCCTGGGAGGTGTCAAAGCCCCCAGTCCCCCAGTGTGGTGCTCGTGTTAAATGCTGGTCACTAATCCCTGCCTCGCCTCCCCATCCTACTGTCTTGCCCTGTCAGCAGCATGAGTCAGCCCCTCCGCCACGATCGGCATTACAACACACTAAACCACTCTCATGTGTACGGATATACGTTCCTCTCCACGCACATGTACACTCCTTCTAGTTCCTCCATCTTTATCTGATACAGGGTTAGGCAATTGACAAATAGACAGACATAATAATCTTGAATTTGGCTCTCTGTCGTATTTTTTTTTTCTTTGAAGGAACGGTTTGCGGGCTCCTGACCTTTGGTCCCTTCTTCCTTGCATTAAAAAAAAAAAAATGTATACTATATATAATAAAGATCGATGGAGTACAGTTAACACACACACACACGCACACACACACACTTTATAATAATATTCATACACATTTAGTCGGCATTAAGAATACATGAGGACTACACACACACACACATACCGCTCGCTGGCTTAGTGGTAACGTTCTCGCTTGCCATCAGGTAGACAGGAATTCGCGCCTCGCTCAGGTTGCGAAAAGTTTCACTGACGATGTTCGTGGTTACTGTCCCCCTTGAGCAAGGGGATGGGTGTTTGCGTGTGTGAAGGTCACAGCCTTGCCCTTAGATCGGGCTATATGAGCTCTCAGCTCCCTTCCGGGAGGGTAAAAGCTGACGATCACGACCATCAAGTGATCCTAACCGACCTGGTGAAATTACACACACACGAGCGCGCGCGCTAGTCTACGCGCATATACACTAAACTCAGCATGGGCACATTAACAATGCACATAACATCAATGTACAAGATCACTTTCCTCACATACTCATATACTTCCTCGTGGACTTCGACGACTCCTTGGCAACTCTTTCTTAACGAATATTGAGGACGAGCTGTTACGAAGCCTCTTAATAGCGTATGAAGGCAGCGTGTGTGTGTGTGTGTGTGTGTGTGTGTGTGTGTGTGTGTGTGTG
>JAGKTI010032249.1:0-11943 GCA_018397915.1 Birgus latro
TCAATGTGTTAAACTTTTTCCTCCCTCACTCTTGCTATTTGTCACCATCGCAGCCATCTCTCCCACGATACAGTTTCTCTCCTAAACAACACGGCTCTTCCCCTTTCCTCTCCGTTCACTCTCTTGCAACCCACCTAACTCACTCATCTTCTTGTATTCACTCACAACTGCAGGAGAGGCGGTGGCACTGATATATCCATTCAGCTTCACTTTCCGGTTATATGTTGATATATGCGTCACTCCTCCTTTTCCCAGTGCCCTGCCTAGATGATGGTGAACTGCAGGAGTACTGTGTCTTTAGCTTGTGTTGCCCATTGTTACCTCTGGATAAGCCTGGCGACACAGCGACAACAACTACTCATACACTGTTCATTTTCCTGTTACCTACTGTCACTTTCATTCCCTCTGTTATATGCCCCCCCTTTCACAACCTACCTATTCCTTTTCAACCTCTCTCTCTCTCTCATCAGCTTATGATTATCTGTCTGTCAGTCAATTAATCTACTTCTCTCTATCTCTCTATCTCTCCATCTATCTATCTATCTATCTGTCTATCCATCTTTCCATCCATTTATCAATCTGTCTACCTATTACTCATATATGTATATACCCGTGTAACTATCATTATATTTGTCCACCAATCTATCTATCTCCCCCTTCATGTAGCTTTCCAATTGCCACTTTCATTCCATCATATTTTTCTTTTTCAGTGCATTTTCCTTTCATCGTGTCCTTCAGCTGTACGTCGCTAATATCCTCTCTACTTCTCAGTTTGTTCTTTCTCTGCTCAGTTTCCCCCTTGCTTCTCAGTCTCTAGCTTTCCTGTCTAACTCTCTTACCAGTTTCTTTACCCTCAGTCACTCTTCTTTTTTTATCCTTTGCTAACTTTTTTTTCTTTTTCTTGCCTTTGATGAATCTCTTGTGCGCTAAGGTAAGGGACAGGTGGACAGGTGGACAGACAGGCACATGAATTACTGGGCTTCTCCTAGCTTATTCCCTAACAAATAAGGATAATACCTGACAAATTAGACCGCTTCAGACACAGGTGTTTTGTGCATTTATTATTGACAACTGAATGAGAGCCATGAGTAAGTTCATGTGAGTGGGACCGGTGGAAATAATATTTGGAGATGTGTAAGGATAATACATTTGACTGTGAGGACCTGAGTGTATGAGTATGTTAAGTCTTAGTGTCTCTACTGGAGTGTTGCCTTCGTCTTGGAGATAAGATGTTCCAGGACTAAATACTGGCAGTGAGGTTCAGATATTGCAGGAGGAAGCGGTGATCTGCCCCGTAGTCTGATCTCAGGCAGTTGTAGTGTGGACGACACTGAGATGAATCCGTGGATACCAAGTGACCCACTGGTTGCCTTAGGAACTATTCTGCAATCGACTGTGAGGTGAGTCAGGATAGGACTGTCAGGTAGATCTACCTGCCCCTGCGTCTTTTGCTAGTGTAACTCGCTGACTGGGTACTTGAGTTGCCAACCGGGCTAAATTGTTCTAACTTCATTAAAGATACGAATGGGATCTTCCCAGGACTCTCTGCTTAGATGAAGTTGTCAGGCTCTCGTCTTCACTGCTGAATCACACAGTGACGTGTAGGTGGTAATCTGCATGACTCGCTTCTATCACCCGAGCCTATATAGTCAAAGAATAGCCTTAAATAGTTCCCAGTAATGCCTAAAAGTGGCACAGATACGTATGGATTCAGTACTTCAAGATTCATAGAAAGTGAGGGCAGTGTAGACCGAAGGGGGAAAACCGGTAAAACCCTGATAGCAGCAGGTCCTGCGTGACTTAAAGTTGTCTGCGCACTTTTGAATATTCCCGTTCTACTTTTCATTTTCACAGTGAAAGCATTCCCATAAACTTCTTTCAGGCATAGCAGCCGTCTCAGTGTTAGTTGCTATTTTCCCGTAAGGCTGATTTGACAGACGGTCTGGAGAGAGAGACAGAGAGAGACATAGAGAGAGGGGGGGGGGAGGGGAGAGCTTTCTGTTATCCTTTCTCACTTTAATTAGTTTCTGCTACCAGTAAGGCAGGACCCCCTAAAAAAAGATGGTAAGGTCTATATGATGTGTGTATCTACGTGGCTGTAACTACTCACCATCCCTTTCAACCCCGCAGCCTCTCTTTGCCCCTCTGTATTATCTCCCCTCACTTCCTTTTTTTTACCCCAGACCCGTCCTTTTCTCCACTCTTTCAGCCTGCCTCTTACTCCTCCCTCGCCGCTGGCTTTCCTCTTACCCTCCTTTACTATGAGGAGTCACTTAGCGAGCCAGGGTAAACCAAGAGGAGGGGAAGGGGAGTGGGAGGGTGATGGAACGAAGAGGAAGGGCAGAGCTTACATATTCTTTTTGTCTCTCCTTAAAATTTCCTGTTTTTTTTTAACTCATTAACAGAGCTTCATTTTTAGGATTCATTTATCTATCTCCATTCCCTGGCTCACTTTTATTTTTACCAGTTATCATCCGGTTTCAAAGGGAACGATTAATACGCGCTATCACTACCGAAAGTTCTATGATATTTTCCAGCTGTCCTTGGCAATGTAAAGTGTTACAGGAAAACTCAATATAGAGGTAGATATTAGAATGAAGGACACAACAAGAACGTATATGGAGATACCGTGCATTCTGACACTCGGAGAGGAATAAGAAACCTTTAAAAGTATGTGGAAGGATATTCTCTAATGTTTGAGGAATGAGGAATGATCATAAAAAATAATGCTGGCACTGGACTGTCTGTGAAGTTTAGCCCGTAATAATAAACCTATCTAAAGAGAATCGTGGGGATGAAAATGAACATATTCCTCAGATACATATCTATTTATTCAGCTGGTATCTCAGGCTATTACACGGTCTTGTTTTGGACCCTTATCTTCAGTATCAGTTACTATAAAAAATTGAAATTAGGTTAACATTCGTATTTGCACTCGTTATATGGGAGAACCCAATGTATCTCAGTGTTCCGTCCATATTTTTTAATGGTGGTCAGGTGGTTAGAGTAAAATGCTGTCTGAAGGGAAGCAAGTAAGATTTTAGGCTGACGCAAGGGACAGTCAGACGAGTTGAATTTCGTTAAGGTAGACTTTACTGAAATTGCACAAGCCCCACCGATATCGTCATAAATCATCCCTTCTATTATCATTGCACTAGTCCTGAATGGAGACAGCCCTAGAATACATTCAGTAAGACCAATGGGTAATGGCGTCGAGATGGCAACAAGGATGAGGCACCGTGCGTGTGAAAATCCCTAGACTGCTAGTGTGAAACATTACATAGGCTTTGCTAGCATGAAGCACATTGCGTGTAAATATCCTTAGGGTGCTAAAATGAAACACCATACGGCGCCCCGCGAAAATGAAGCACCATGCATACGACAATCCTTAGAGAGAGACTGACTGATCGGGCCGCGTTTACTGACGCTACCACCTCCAAAAGTTCCAGGAAACTTGCTTTAAGGGATGTCAGGTGAAGAATCTGTATTCGGTCATTCAGTTACAGTTTTTAACAACTAATTTACCTGCATACCTCTTCAAGTCGATCTCACGCTGCTCCAACCTCTCTCTCTCTCTCTCTCTCTCTCTCTCTCTCTCTCTCTCTCTCTCTTTCTCTCTCTCTCTCTCTCTCTCTCTCTCTCTCTCTCTCTCTTTCACACACACACACACACACACACACACACACACATACACACCTACATCCTCCATCTGTCCTTTTCTCCGTTCTGTTCGTATTTCTCTGATCCTACTTTATTCTCTACCATAGCCTCTCTCCCTTCCAACCCCCAGCATGCTTCTTATCCCATACCTTCCCTCCTCTTCCCATTTTACTTACCTCCAAGGGGAAAGTAAAGTGGAATTTTACTGGAACTTTTGCTATAACACTTATCTCGTGGTGCTTCCCTCAGTTGGATAGCATCATCAGTTGGTAGGCTGGTTAGAATCTCACAGTGTCCCAGTCATCCCCTCTGGGTTAAATGAGACGGATTTTCAATCCCCTCTGAGTTAAATGAGACGGATTTTCAACCTCTGGGACCCCTTGCAGCAAAAGGTACCTATGCAAATTCCTTTGTTTTGTTATTTGACGGTAGATCTGGTTCTTTGCAGTTTCCTTTTTTTTTTTTCTTTTAATCAGACAATCATTCCAATACGATGACATCTTCCCCCGAAACCACTCCATTTTCTCCATCATATCGCCGCCCCTCTCTCACTGTCATCATGTATGCCTGTATCCCTCACAATCCTCTGTATCATATTATCCACAATTCAGTCTCCTTCAGCTGCTCATGCAACGTGTCTTTTCTCATCCCTTCTCTTGTCTATTCTTGTTTTTTCCTCATTTCCTTCCTTATTTTTCCCTTCACTCTATCCCCTAATTAATTCTTTCTATCCCCCTCCCTTTCTTCCCTTTACCCTTCAGATTCCTCCCCCCTTTCCCTCTACCCCCATTACCTTCTCTCCTCCCACTTTCCATTATCTTTCCTATCCTCTCCCCTCCCTCACCTCTCCTTTCTATCCCCTGCCTTTTCCCTTTCCTCCCTTCACTCCCTTACAGTCTCTTCCCCACTCCTTCCGTTAAGCATTCTCATTCTCTCCCCCCCCTATACCTTCTCATTTCTTCTTCTCCCATTTCCACTTCTACCTTACCTCCTCTCTCCCTCCACCCCCCTTCTCTCCCCCAATGCCTCTCCCTCCACGTCTCTCTGTCGTTCATGAATATAAATAGTTTGTTACTGTGGCTTGCGGTCGAGTTCGCCTTTTCTACCTTTTTTCGTCCTGTCGGTAGTCCATTTCGGCTCTCATGTGTGTTTCCGGCTGCATGTCTGAAACTGGGCTATGTGTGTGTGTGTGTGTGTGTGTGTGTGTGTGTGTGTGTGTGTGTGTGTGTGTGTGTNGGTAGGGCTGCCACACACAGGACTGGTGTATCGATATTATAGGGGGTGTTTTTACATGTAGGTGTGTTTTGGCAGATCAGTTAAGTCTGTTTTAACGTAATTTAAGATTTTATACTGTTCCTTGGCCTAATCGGGACTTTAATTCACATCCATTAGGACAGCATAGCACGTCTCCATCCACTCGGCCATCACCTCTCCCATGCCTGGTGGACAGTGGCTTAGAGAATGAATGAGCAATGGATTAGAGGTGGATGTGGAGTGGATGGGACTGAATGTACTATGAAAAGAAAGTAATGGCTAACAGGGAATGGATGGGTAATGGGGTAATGGATAAGGGAATTTGTGATGGATAAGATAGAATGGATGAGTAATGGATATGGGAATTAGTAAATGATATGAAAGAATGAATGGGTACTGGGAAAGGGAAGCAGTAATGGACATGAGAGAATGGATGAGTAATGGGTAATGGAACCAGTAATGGACAAAAGAAAATGAATTAGTAAAGGAGAAGGGAATCAATTATTTTTTATATGAAGAAACCCCGAGCTAGGCCTTGATAGATCATTTAGGCCCGCTAGGTGAGCAGGGCAGCTACCCGGGCGAGGAGAGAACTCTGGACCCTTTGGTCTCGAGTCAGCGCTCTATCACTGAGCCACCCTGCCCCCTGTTTTTGTTTTTTTTGTTTTTTTATAACCATGACATGAGAGTCTACTTGGGGTCGCCAACCGGGACGCATATTTCCCTTCTGTATTATGGTTCAGCACCACCACAGGGAACAAAGTTGAGAATGAGATGTTAATTCTAAATAACCCTTGCGGTATTCGGGGGATTTATTAATTTTCCCTACCGATATGATGTATTATTTACGTTGCTATAACCTAGCGCCTTGTGAGGGGAAGCTTAGCGAAATTTGTGAGTTTGGCAACCTTTTTTTTTTTTTTTTTTTGGAGTGATGTGAATCCCCAAAAATTGACCAACAAACTTCTGTATACAGCATCACAAAAAAAAAAAAAAAAAAAAGAGTTCCAAACTCATAAATTTGAATTATTTTGTACACACGCACACACACACACATAAACACACGCATGTGCTCGAGCTCGTCGATCAAAACCCAGCACCTGCTCTCTCTTCCCAAGCACGGTTGTAGCAATCGTTCTTTTGAGAAGTCTAAACACAATGTATATAAATGACCAGAGGCTAAAGGCAGTGGGAAACAGAGACTGAAGATTACAGCCCCAGAGGTGACCGGCTGCATACATAAGAGACTGAGAGTACAGACTGGCTAACTCATGCTCTAGAGCTGGGCCGGATTTAGACCTCGGGGGGCCCGGGGCACTGCAGGTTCTTTGGGCCCCTCATACACACACATTAAAATACACTGCAGATCACCAAGTTTACATATCAAAGTCCGTTCATTGCATGTAATTTCATGTAATTGGAAAAGAAGCAAGAAGAAAATAGTGTCAAAAATATACGAAACCAGACATCTAACCCCAAGCCTTCCATACCAAATATTCTGTATATCAAAATGAGAAAAAGAAGTAGTAGTATATATATATATACACTGTATATATAAACAATTATATTTATAATGTCGAAAACAATGCAACACTACTTGAGCAAGTTGCATATTTCTTTTATTTAAATAAAAGAAACTATTTTTTTAATTATTATCTTTCTGTATAGAAGGCCCCCCCACCCCTCTAGCAGGGGAGCCCTGGCATTAGTAAGGCCACATTTAGACTACGCAGTACAGTTTTGGTGTCCTTACTATAGAACGGATATTAACTCGTTAGAAAGTGTACAAAGAATGACAAAAATGATACATGATGTTCGAAACCTGTCATACGAAGACAGACTGAAAAGACTAAATCTGCACTCACTAGAGAGACGTAGAGTAAGGGGAGACTTAATTGAGGTGTTTAAGTGGATGAAGGGTATAAACAAGGGAGATATTAGCAAGGTACTTAAAATGAGCATACAGGATAGAACTAGAAGTAATGGTTTCAAACTAGAAAAATTCCATTTCAGTAAGGAAATAGGTAGAAATTGGTTTGGTAATAGAGTAGTAGATGAATGGAATAAGCTTCCTAGTAAAGTAGTTGCTGCCCCTTCCATTGTGAGTTTCAAGCATAGGCTAGATAAGCATATGACAAATAAGGGGTGGGTATAGAAAGAAAAAAAAAATCTTATAACCAATACTAATTCATACTTTTTCCTTTTCAGGTTACACTATGATAGTCTCTATTCTCCTTTCACACTTTCCTATAAAATGTCCATGCCAGTTTTTCTATGCTGCGTGGTGTTCTTTCTGACTTTTTCCTGCCGGCTTCGGCTGGAGGGTTTGGAGGGCTGTCCTTATCTCATCCTAGTAGTTCAGTTACTCTTCTAGGAGCTGCCTAGCACGGGCCAACCGGCTTACTGCAGTTATCCTCTCTTCTTATGTTCTTATAAATCCGGCACTGCTTTAGAGTCTTACAGAAGAAGAGTGAGAGTATGTTGCTAGTCGGGTACTCCGTGTCTTCTGAAATTGGTAAGTGAAGCAGACAATGAAATTAGAACAGCGCCAAGAATAGTAGCAACAGAAGAGAACAGAGATCCAACCCTATAGCGATGAGAGAAAGTAGTCGAGAAGAGTTTGGGATAGAAAAGCCTTTGTATTCACCATGTTTCAAGTACTATATGTACTGAACCTCACCACACATGAGATCTATACTGCACACAGGGGAAATAAGCCCTCATGTGCTAAATCAACAAGTTAGTGAGGTTAGAAATCTCACGGAATGCCGCAACAACGATGATGATAGAACACTGATGGATTAGAGGTAAATGGATGTCTGATGAACTACAGATATGTTGAAGGTATATCTAAGAAGAGATAAACGAATAATATGTCAATCAGGAATAGAGAAACACTGCATAAAGAAAATGGATAAGCTCTGTGTACAAGAATGGATAGAGATGACATGTTATTACGTTAAGGACGAGGACAACCAAATAAAGGGAAACAGATGCTTTGCAGTAAGGGACCACTGGATAGGAGGTTAGAGGAGAAGGTAGATGAGAGTGCTGGAGTGAAGAGAAAAGGATAATTAGATAAGGGTAAAGTGAATAGGAGATTAGATGAGAAGCAGGTGAGAGTACTAGAGTGAAGAGGTAAGGATAATGAGATAAGTGTAAAGTGACTAGGAGATTAGAAGAGAAGGTAGAAGAGAGGAGTGGAGTGAAGAGAAAAGGATAATTAGACAAGGGTAAACTGGTATTGAGGAGAGGGTTGAGAAAATAAAAAAAGTAAAATAAATGGAATAATATATGAATGAAAAGAAAACGTGAGTAGACAATACAAGGAGGAATAACTTACATACATGAAAGAGAGGAAAGAAGAGGAGAGAGTCACATATAACAGTATGGAATAAACTGATGCAAGTACAAGAACACTAAAATCTGGGAAGGTACATTAAGCTGCAGTTTCTTGGGCTTGAGGCTGTTAGCACCTTTTCCTTGCCAGTAAAAAAATATGAAAATGTTAATGTTTAGTTCTTTTCTGTGTTATGTATGTAAACTACGTCGGTATTACAGACTAAATACTATACGAGAAAAGTTTAAGGATTGATAAAAATGAAAGGGCTTCGTTGACCGTGTGACCTATATCGTACCATGAAGCCGTCACAGGGAATGGTGTACAGAAATAAGCGTGGTGAGTAATGGAGTGGATGGGATAAGGTGGAAATTTGGTGAGCGGTGGGGTTCGAACAGGCAAGCATGGCCTGTGGAAATTGGTGTTCTAGGATTGCTTCTTTCAATGCAGAGGAATTTTTTGTCAATATATTCTCAAAAAAATGGAAAAAGCCAAAGAAGGATAAAGACTTGGGTGTGGGATACATAGGAATTGCTGGGATGACCTGGAATTGTGGTTAAGGCTGGAGAGATGCCACGAGAGTTTATCCTGTGAAAATGTGTGTAGTAAGATCAGTGTTTTAAGGAGTATGGCGGTTTATTTCAAGGTTTTTTTTCCAATAACAATAACAAAATCAAGATAGGCTAGCGTTACTCTCACTTACTAGACACATTTCAATAAATGTGAAGATATGTAAAGAGGGAGGTGCTGGGAAGACTTCTCGGCTCACTAAAATAGAATCACTTATGAGTGAGGCAGAATCAGAAGAGAGGAAAGATATGAGGAAGGGGAGCAAAGTATATGAGTAGGAGAGAAGCATATTGGAATCAGGAACATCATGTATGGGGAAGATGAAATTAAATGAGTATAGGAAAGGCAGTACATGAGAGAAGATAATATGAATGGGAGAAAAAATGACAGAATATAGACGAAACTGGTCAAAAGTAGGATAAGGGGAGAGAAGGAGATGGATAAATATATAGATAGCTAGACAGACAGATTGAGAAATATATAGATATACAAAGAGAGAGAGAGAGAGAAAGAGAGAGAGAGAGAGATTGAAAGTGAGTGAGAGAGTGGGAGAGGGAGGTTAATAGCAGCGTTAATTTCAGCCATAAACACCATGGTTGTAATTACCAGGTGGAGGGGAGTAAGGTGGCTGTGAGAGGGCTGGTAGAGGGCTGTGAGACTGAGAGAGGACTGGGGGCTGATACAGGGCTAAGAGAGGGCTGGTAGAGGGCTGTGAGGATGAGAAAGGGTTGGTAGAGGGCTGTGAGACTTTTACGAGAGGACTGTGAGGCCAATTTAAGAGGGCTGGGAGGGCGGTGAATGGGTAGAAGAATGGCTGTGAGGGAATTGTAATGGGGTTGAAAATGAGTGTGAGAGGGTTGTGAGTGAGGGGTGAAAAGGCTGGGAAAGGAGAAAGGACAGGGAAAAAGAAAAAGGGCTAAACAGGACTGAGAGAGGACTGGATGGGACCGAGGGAGAGGACTGGGAGAGGCTAAGAGCGAGAGTTGGAAAGGACTGAGAGAGAGGGCTGCGAGGCTTAATATTAAGAGAGGGGTTTGGGAGGGTGCTGAGAGAGAGTGTGGGAAGGGATTGAGAAAGAGGGATGGGAGGGACTGAGAGAGGACTTGGAGGGACTGAGAAAGAGGGCTGGGAAAGACTGAAAGAGAGGGCTGGGAGGGGCTGTGAAAGTGTGTAATGAAAGATGGTTGAAACGAGAGGTGGTGGGTGACATGAGAAGAATTGTGAGGAGCAGGAATCCGATCCAGTCAGTCCTTCCTCTTACAACCTCCCACATCAGCTTCCTCCCATTTCTGTCATAATTTATCGGTATCTTCAATGTTTGACGCCCCTGCGCGTTACCTTTCTCTTTTCATTACCCAATCCTCAGGTAGTTTCCTTCATTCTCTCCTCAGAATTTGCTTCTCGCCTTACCACTTCTATTTCCTTGAGCATTTTCCTCTTTTTTTTCTCCCTTACCTCTTCAACCCCATATCTCCCATGTCTTTTTCTGCTTTCCACTTCTTCATTCATCACCTCTCATCCCTTTCCTCCTTCCCTTTCTTACCTTGCCTTCTCATCGCCGTTACTAAACAATCGCCATTATCCAAGTGCCATTTTCTCTTCCCCTCCTAAGCTCTGTTTTTCCTTATCTGAACTTTTTCTTTCCGACAAGGAGAGTATGTTTTCACCCCTGTTTGTTTGTTTGTTTGTCTGTTAGCAGGCTTACTCAAAACCTAAAAGAAAGAATTGGACCGAATTTGGCGGGTAGATAGCCCTTGTCCCAGAGAATAATCGTTTAACTCTGAGACCGATTCGGTTCGTATTACAGATTCTGGATCTGGAAAACATTTTCTGTGAAACCTTAATCAGTGATGAAAAAACCTAACCTATTATGAAGAGTGGTTTGGAAATTACGTTGCCCTTGTCGGAGAGATGCGCTCCAGTGAGTGCCCCTCTAGTTTTACCTGTAATTTCCTGACCCTTGTTTTATTTCCTCCATTTTCAACTCTTGTCTACGCACCTGCTCCTCCACTCCTCAGTCCCCTGTTCTTTTCTGCCCTTCATACTTTTCAATTTCTGTCTCTTCCTCCCTCCTTCATTTTCCCTTCATATTTCTCATAATTTCTTCGATCTTACTGACACCCTTTTCAAACGATTCTGCCTCATCCTGCCTCCCTCTATTCCCCATCCCTTTCATCCTTCCTTCCCCTTCTCCACACCCCAATGTTCTTTTCTAATCCATCCTCCTTATTCTCTCCTCGCTGTCTAACTATACTTCTGGCTTCTTCACAATCCTTTATGCCCACTCCTTCCTTCCCAACCCTCCCTCACCCCCAGCTCTTTCTCGTCATCTCTTCCACTTTCTATCTTCCCTTTTCATCCCAGTTTCTCATGGTCTCTTCCCCCTCCTTCTCCCCCTACCCCCAATACACAGCCACGACAGCTGCTACTCGCGACCGTCCCACACCCCCACTCTGAAACTCTAGTACTTCCTCACAATCACCTACAGTGGCCTTCACCTTAGTAGACAGTGAGAGGAGGGAAGACGTTGGACAGGTTTGAAGGGTGGAGGAAGGGAGGGGCAGGACATGTGTGTGAGAGAGTGAACGGAGAGGGGATGGACGGATGATTTTACATAGATAGTTAAAATACCAATGAGAAATCTCTTGTATCTAAAGGAAAGAATGTAAGAAGAGTGAGACGGGGCATGGTGGAGATGCAAGGCAGGGGAAGTTGATGTAATGAAAGTAAAGGAATGAACAGGACACAGCAGGGAAGTGAAAAGTGCTTGAATAGAGTGTCCGAGATTAGGAAAAGAGGATATGATTAAAGTACAAACCAGCACAAAGGAAATCAGTCAGCAGCAGACCCAGTGGCTCTTTCGAGACATAGAGGAAACTATGAAAATGATATCTAATTCTGTGAGCTGAAGATATGGATAGCAAATCAATGAATGGATAGGAAGGGATGAGAAGAAAAGAACAATACAAAGGTCACATTTGACAGCCGCTCACCCTTACGTAAGAGGAAAAGATATTTACTTTCAGAGGAAGGATGACACCCAGGGGTCACACCCTGGCTAAACGCTGGTCCGGGTGAAGGTCTGCAACTGTGCAAAATTTTGTGTTATATAAAAAAAA
>JAGKTI010032250.1:0-11942 GCA_018397915.1 Birgus latro
AAAATTTATGGGTTTCACAATTTTAGGGGTCGAAATGGGACAGAAATGTTTGCTAATCAGAAAAAAATTACTCTACCATCTCACGTGTTCTCTTAAGTTAGCATTCAGTTTCACATTCTTCGTTAGATATTGCGCTTCCCATTTCAGACTGGCAGAGCATATAGTTTTTTCTGTCTCTTTCAGTTAAGTGTACATTATATTCATTCTTTTGTTTGTTCTTAAGTGTGTGTGTGTGTGAAAGAAAGAGTATTGATGCAAACAATAATGTATTCCATTAACCCCTTCATAGTTGTCGGCCTTGAATGATGCTTTACTGTACCGGTGTCAGTGACGGTGATTGAAAGCTATAAAAAAAAGTGCGAGCAATTATGGGAAGGGATCGAAGGTCACTGATATGTTTACACGACCTTACTCTACTGTCGCAAGCAGCCGGGTGGTCATTTCCTCTCAGATGTCATCGCCGATATGTTTAAATGCTAATGTAACATGCCCCTTAAGGCTGTAGCACCAGTCGAGTAGGGCAGTACTCGCAAGGTGGATGGAAGGCTGATGACAGGGAGAGCTGGAGCTCCCGTTTCATCAGCCTTCAGGACTTGTTCCTGACCATCCCCCTTTGCTGAACTTTTTCAGTGTCTCAGTAACAGAGAGTAGTCCAGTATGCTCTCCAATACAAGTTTCTCTAACTGTCAACACCAAACTACATGCACACTACACACTACACTTCCTTTTCAAAATTATGAAAATGGCGCACAAAAATCATGCCTCGTAGTCCCCGGGGGGGGGGACCATAAATGCCCCCACCATCCGCCCCTCTCCCGGTGACGACTCACAGAGCTGCCTGGAACCACTGTCTGACTCACTCCTTCTTCATTTCTGTAACATTCGCAGCCTTTCCTCTAACTTTCGCTCTGTTGAACACCACCTCTTCTCCTCTAAACCTCACCTTCTCTTTGTCTCTGAGACTCAGCTGTCTGAGGCAACTGACAGCAAACCCTTTTCTGTATCCTCCTACTTTCTCTATTCTCATTTCAAAGCCAAAGGTGGCTGTTGCGTATATGTATGGAACGATCTACCTTGCTCTCGTGTTCCTGAACTTGATTCTTCTGAATTTTCTACTCTCTGGCTTCGGCTCTCCTGTCATTCTCTGACTAAATATATCTCTGCTGTTTACTTATCTCCTAATTCTACTGACTATCAAAAATTCTTTGACTATCTTACTTCTACGATGGAACACATTCTATCCATTTCTCCTTTCTCTGAAATCTCCAGTCTAGGAGATTTCAGTGTTCATCACCACCTTTGGCTCTCCTCTCCTTTCACTGATCCACCTGGTGAACAAGCCTACATCTTTTTTTATCCTTAATGACCTAGAGCAGCTTGTACAGCACCATACCCGTATCCCTGACCGCCTTGGAGAGAGTTCTAACATACTTGACCTTTTCCTAACAACTAATCCTTCTGCTTACACTATTAATCTTTTCTCTCCGTTGGGCTCCTCCGATCATAACCTTATTGCCTTAACCTGTCCTATCGCTCCAGTATGGCCTGTGGACCCTCCAAAGAAACGCCACCTGTGGCACTTTGGAGCTGAAGATTGGGAGGCCCTCAGGCAGTACTTCTTTGATTTTCCTTGGAATGATTATTGCTTAAGGCGTCTGGCAATAGATAGATAGACAGATTATTGCTTCCATGGCCGGGAGCCATCTGAGTGTGCCTTGCACATTACGGAGGTTATTCTCTCGGGCATGGAAGCTTACATTCCTTTCTCATATCCTCTGACTAATGGAAGAAAGCCTTGGATTAATCATGCTTGTTCTAATGCTGTCCGCAAGAAGGAGAAGGCCTATAAGAGGTACCGGAGCCAACCCACCCCTGAATTACATCTTTTATATATTTCTGCCCGGAATCGTGCTAAGTCTGTTCTTCGTTCTGCTAAAAATAATTTCATCCGTGCTAAATGTTCTCAACTTTCCAACTTGAATTCTTCTCGCTCCTTCTGGCACCTTGCCAAAAGCCTTTCTAACAACTTTACCTCATTATCCTTCCCTCCTCTTTTCTACTCTGATGGCTCTGTAGCTATTTCTTCTACTGATAAAGCAGATCTCTTTGCTCAGACTTTCTCCTCCAATTCCACCTTTGACGATTCCGGTGCTGTTCCTCCATCGCTTCCCCCCTCTGACTTCTTGACTGACATTAAAATTTCTTCAGCTGATGTATTTTCTGCCATCACTGGCCTCAATACTAACAAGGCATATGGTCCTGATGGAGTCCCTCCTGTTGTCCTCAAAAACTGTGTTTCTGTGCTTACACCCTGCCTAGGTAAACTCTTTTGCCTTTGTCTATCAACTTGTACCTTTCCTTCTTGCTGGAAGTTTGCTCTCATTCAGCCAGTCCCAAAGAAGGGTGACCATTCCCAACCCTCTAACTATCGTCCAATTGCTTTAACATCCCGTGTTTCAAAAGTTTTTGAGTCAATTCTTAACAGAAAAATTTTAAAGCATCTTTCCTGTCACAACCTTCTTTCTGATCGTTAGTATGGGTTCCTTCAGGGACGCTCCACTGGCGATCTTCTCACCTACCTTTCAGACTCCTGGTCATCCTCCTTTCGGGACTTTGGCGAAAGCTTTGCCATTGCACTAGACATCTCAAAGGCTTTTGATCGAGTCTGGCATAAATCTTTAATTTCCAAACTGCCCTCCTACGGTTTCTATCCTTCTATATGTGCCTTCATCTCTAGCTTCCTTTCTGGTCGTTCTATAGCCGCTGTTGTAGATGGCCATCGTTCTTCTCCTAGACCTATCAGCAGTGGTGTTCCTCAGGGCTCTGTCCTACCACCAACTCTCTTCCTTTTATTCATCAATGACCTAAGCTGTACATCTAACCCTATCCACTCATATGCTGATGATTCCACCCTTCACCTATCCATTCGGTTCCTGCAACGTCCATCTCAGCAGTTACTTCAACAAAAAAGGGATGAGGCTATGGCACACCTAATGTCTGACTTGGCTCGTATCTCTGATTGAGGTAAAAATAATCTTGTTATTTTTAATGCATCAAAAACTCAGTTCTTACACTTATCAACCCAACGAAATCTTCCTCAGGATTACCCACTGATGTTTAATAATGAACAGTTATGTCCTGCATCATCCTTGAACATGCTTGGGGTTTCATTCTCTCGGGATTTGTCTTGGAAAGAACATATTACATCTCTTGTGAAATTTGCTTTCAAGAGATTATGTGTGCTAAGCCGATTCTGAACTTTCTTTACCCCTGCACAGTTGTTGACCTTGTACACGGGTTTTATTTGCCCATGTTCGGGAGATGGCTGATTGAGTTGAACAGAGGGTGTTGCGATGGTTTGGGCATATGGAGAGAATGGATGATGAGCGATTGGTGAAAAAGATAACTAGATCTGATGTGAGAGGCGTAAGGCTGAGAGGAAGACCACGAATAGGATGGATGGACAGTGTGAAGAGAGCGTTGGATGCGAGAGGGTTGTCTGTTGAGCAAGGAAGAGTGGCTGTGCGTGATAGAAATGAATGGAGAGAAATTGTGAATGAATAAATGATGACGCAGCCCTGAGAGGATATCCCCCTGCATTTTGTCTGATCAGCTGATCAGGTCAGGTGCAGGTAAGGGGCTGGATCCATTATGATGTGGCAGGGGTAAACCAGCTTTGCTGTCGGGCCCTGCTGCGGATGTCACTGACTGCACTGCGTGGTTGACCCTCGTGCTGTGTGGTGCGGTGAGGATCTGTCCCTTCTCCCCTTTGGGGCTAAGATGCGAATGAATGTGTATGAGTGGATGAGTAAATTGGTAGTGTGTTGACCTGTCTCAGCTACCTCCCTTTTCTTGGGGGAAGCAGCCTAGGTATATAGATAGATAGATAGATGTATGGAGTACAACTCTCATGTGTGGGGAGGCTTCCCACATGCAGCTCTTCTCAATAGGGTGGAGTCAAAGGCTTTTCATCTCATTAACTCTCCTCCTCTTACTGATTCCCTTCAACCTTTGTCTCTTTGCTGCACTGTTGCATCTTTATCTCTCTTCTATCGCTACTGCAATGATCACTGTTCCTCTGAACTGTCTGCTTTCATCTCTCCACCTTTACGACGGGCACGTAGTACCCGTCTAGCAACAAACTCTCATCCCTTTTCTGTCCAACTCTCTAATGCAAGAGTTAACCGTTACTCCCAGTCCTTCATTTATGCAACTGGTCAACTCTGGAACTGTCTTCCTCTGTCTGTGTTTCCTACTTCCTATGATCTCCAGTCTTTCAAACGCGGTGTGTCCATGCATCTCGAATTGAACGGATCTTGAATTTGGCTGTCTTTTGTATTGTTTTTTTTTTTTCTTGCAGGGAACAGTATGCAGGCCTGTGGCCTTTGGTTCCTTCTTCCTTGCATAAAAAAAAAAAAAATGCTGAAAATAATAGTAGGTAAGCCTTAAGGAACATTACGATAATAAGAGAGGAAATCTTTCTGCAAGAGAAAGGTAATTTACCACCCTCAAAATAGGCAGAAAAATACAGAAAACAAACTAGTGGAATATAAATTGATTTGGCAAGGTCATTAGGCTGTATGCTTACACAAAAATTTATAGGTTTCACAATTTTAGGGGACGAAATGGAGCAAAAATGTTTACTAGTCAGAAGAAAAAAAAAAAAACTTTCGTCTCACGTCTTCTCGTAAGTTACCATCCCACATTTTTTGTTCAATGTCGCGGTTCCCAACACATTTTGGACCGACAGAGCATACAGTTATTTCTGCTCTTTGCAGGTGAGTGTACATTTACTGCTCATTCTTCGTTTGTTGTTATGTGTATGTTTGAGACAGTATTGATACAAATAATTATGTATTTCCATTAACCCCTTCATAGCTGCCATCCTTGAACAATGCATTACTGCACCGGTGTCAGTGACGTTGAGTCAGGGAGCTATAAAATCTGCGAACAATTATGGGAAGGGAACGAAGGTTACTGGTATGGTTATACAAACCTGCTGTACCATCCCAAACAGCCAGGCGGTCACTTCATCCCAGATGTTTTCGTCAATATGTTTTAATGCTAATGTAACATGCGCCCTAATGTTATTCTTTCACGATTCATAGCAAATCAGAAGATGGGTTTAGGGACAAAAAAAAATAAAAAGGCACCAGACGAGTCTTACCACATCTGTAAGAAAAAGAAACTGATTTTAGAACTTAGAAAAAATGGTTCCAAGGCCTGCCACGGGAGCACGCAAATTTCTGAACTTACTGCCATTGAGGGGGCTAAACATACGCTTTACTGTAAGCAGTAAAAGCACCTTACCAAATCAGTTCATCCTGATATTCTTTTATGTTCTGATTATTTCTGGGTTGGCAAATAAACATTTCATGTTAAATCTGTTTCCCTTAAGTACCATGTCACAAATCAACAGTTTGTGCTGCTGCACACACTCCTTGCTTCCTATAACTTTAACATCCCTCACTAATCTCCTATCAACCCTCCTGACCAGAAAATAATCTATCTGACTACTATTTCTCCCGGACTCTTACATAATCAACTTACTCACTCTTTTTCTAAAATGTGTGTTGCACACAATCATGTCCATTGCCTTCCCAAATTCGAGTATTCTTTCCCCTTCTGCATTTCTCTTACCATATGCACATCCCCCATGGACTCCTTCATAACCTTGAGCTGCTTCACCCACCTGACCATTTAAATCCCCTCCCAAAACCACTATCTCATTATCCCCCATACCACCTACTACACGTATTAAATCAACCCAAAATCTATCCTTCTCTACCTCATCCAACCCTAGCTGTGAAGCATATGCCGATATAATTGCAATCATTGTTCTACCGAACAAAATTTTCACTTCCATTGAGGACGTGATGGGAAGCGTTAGGAGAAACACGTTAAGGTGGTTTGGGCATGTGGAGAGGATGGAGAGTGAAAGATTGACGAGGAGAGTGTATGTGAGTGAGGTAAAGGGCGCGAGAGGGAGGGGGAGGCCGAGGATGAGATGGAGGGATGGAGTGGAGAGGTATATGAGAGAGGGGGGTGTGAGTTGGGAGTGTGGTAGTGAAATGGCAGGGGACAGAGTGACATGGAGGCGATTTGTTTGTGGCCACCCCGTTCGGGATTGAGGCGTCTGGCAATAGATAGATAGATAGATTATCCTATCACTTACTCTCATAACATGCATAATATATTCCACCCATTTCTCCACAACCAACACACCCACACCCCCATATCCATCAGTCCCCCCTGCCAAAACAACTTATAGTAGCAATCCTTCCCAATAATCTTTCTGACTGATCCACCTCTGTACTGGACTTCCTGCAAACATGCCACATCCACCCACCTCCTACTGAATGCCTCAGCGACTTCCCCCACTCTTCCCCTTAAACTTTACACATTCCACAAACCCACTCTAATCCCCTTGGGTGATTTAATGTCCTCAGGCTTGCTTTGATGCATATACTTGTATTTAGTCATAGTCAGTAGAGATAAAGGGGTGGTAAACATTCCACAGGCCCCACCCACTGCACAGTCCCCTAGTCCAGGCAATGGATCTGGGACCCTTAGCTCACCAGCTTACCGGTGGCTTTGGTAGTGGCCTTGGGGCACCCTGCCAGGACAGCTGCAGGGACACCCTCCAAGTGCACCTTGGCACTGCAACTGCCCCCCCTCCAATATACACCCACTGATAGGGCAGCCTCCTGAGACGCTACTTCCAGGTTTGGGCCGCTCTCTATTGAGCGGCAGTGGGAACCGCAGTGCCCTGTATCCTCTAGCACAGGTTCGAGCCCCATCTCGCCCTGGACCCATGATCTATGCCGGCGGAACCCCTGTCACGCCTCACCCCAAAAGTCTGCCACTAGGTAGCAGGGGCAAAGTTTTCTGGCCGCATGCCCATGCTGGCGTCAACCCCTGTAACGTAATGGGATACGTTGTGTGATATGTAAAGCGCATGTGGTGTAGTGCATAAGATAGTTAGAGGAAATGTTTGGAATAGTATGCTGGTCTACTCTCCATGTTACTGTCACACTGAAAAGTTCAGCAAAGGGTGATGGTTAGGTAGCTAGTGAAACAGGAGCTCCAGCTCTCCCTATCACCAGCATTTCCATTCCCCTCGGGAGTACCACCCTGTTCGCCCATGCTACAGCCTCCTCCTCCTAGTGAGTAATGTTATTGTAGGAGAAAAATTTAGTACAAGTGATCATCGCATAGTTACATTTAACATTAGATTCAGTGAAGACAGTGTCAGGGCCAGTTGCGAGAAAGTGCCTGACTTTAAGAGAGCAAATTTTAAGAAATTAATGGCAGTTGTAGGTGCAGGTGACTGGCATCCCATTGTCGAAACTTTAGATATCAATGATGCGTGGAATTTTTTTACAGAAGCTCTCAACAGTGCTGTCAGGTTATGCATTCCAATGTGCAACAGCAGGCCTGCCAAAAATTCTAAACCCAAATGGTGGAACTCCAACATTAAACATTGTCTGGAAGCAAAAAGCTTGCATATAAAAATTATAATACCACAAAGAGCCGGTTATAAAAATGATTACGATGCCCTTCGATGAAAAGCCAAAAAATTAATTAAATGCAGTAAGAAAAACCTTGAGGCACATATTGCAAGTATCAGTAAATCAAATCCCAAAGAATTTTTCAGCCACATAAGAAGCAAAAAGGTAACTCCAACAATCGGTCCTTTAATTACAGATAACTGAGAGCGCGCTGATGATGAAACTATGATGACGAAAATTCTTAATACGTTCTTTGCATCAGTATTTACAACAGAAAATATACATACTATTCCCGCTGTTTCCCCCATTCCTATAGAAGAGGGCAACATAATCACTGACATCACAGTTAGCGATCACAACATACTGCTTGCAATAAACAAATTAAAAGAGAATAAAACACCAGGACTGGACAAAATATCTCCATGTGTTTTGAAGGAACTACAGAATGAAATATCAAAGCCTTTGTCTGAACTTTTCAACTTATCACTTAAGAGCAGTAAGGTGCCACATGAATGGAAGCTTGCTAACGTAACCCCAATATTCAAAAAGGGCAACAGAGCCCAACCAGAAAACTACCGCCCAACTAGTTTAACATCAGTGGTTTGCAAATTGCTTGAAACTATTATCAGAGACAAGTTTGTGAAACACTTAGAAACAAGCAATCTCATAAAAGATTCGCAACATGGTTTTTGTAATAATCGCTCTTGCCTCACGAATCTGCTGGACTTTTTCAATGATGTACTGAATATGTATGACGAGTCTAAATCTGTTGATGTGGTCTACCTAGATTTTCAAAAGGCTTTTGACAAAGTTCCACACAAAAGACTCCTTCAGAAGCTAAAGGCACATGGCTTCAGCGGCAATGTTCTCGGTTGGGTAGAAGATTGGCTCTCTGGATGAAAGCAAAGAGTTGTAATTAATGGAAAAGAGTCAGACTAGATAAATGTTACAAGTGGAGTGCCACAGGGTTCCATGTTAGGTCCTATTCTTTTCTTAATACAGTAATCCCTCCAATATCCGTTGTAATAGAGCCAAAGGCATGTCCGAATATTGGTTTTGTCCGGATATTGGTCCTGAATCTCCAGCACTGGTTTTTCATGACCCTAACCTACCCTAACCTAAATCAGAAAACTACCTTCCTACCTCCCTAGTGGACATGTATAGCACTTATTTAGGTCCCTTTTCACATAAATAATGCACACATAGCATGAATTTATTGAATTTTAACCAAAAAATGATGATTTAGGGGTGAGTGAGTCATAGGAGATCAGAACTTGCCATCATAGTATAAGTAAGTATCGGACATGGAAATCATCTTTTCTCACATTTTATGCATTAAATCATTGGATACAAAGCATCAAATACAGTAAATGATGTTAATTGCTCCCAGAAAAATGGTTAAGTTAGGTTAGGTTAGGATAGGTTTGGTTAGGTTAGGTTAGGTTAGGTTAGGTTAGGTTAGGTTAGGTTATGACCGGACATCAAATTCACTGCTTGAACCTTTTTCATAGCTGGTGCACTTAATAACCATGCATGAAAGAATTAAATTAAAAGCAGGAAATTATGATTAACACAATGTTAGGTTTGGTTAGGTTAGGACCGGACATGAAATTAACTGCTTCAACCTTTTTTCTAGCTGTTTTACTTAAGAACCATGCATGGCAAAATTAAATTGCAAGCAGGAAATTATGATTAATATTTAGGGTAATTTCTTAACACATGTACAGCATGATGAAAACAGGTTAGGCATGAAAATCTTAATGGTAACCATAGGTTAGGTTAGGTTAGGACCGGACATGAAATTCACTGCTTCAACCTTTTTTGTAGCTGTTTTACTTAAGAACCATGCATGGCAAAATTAAATTGCAAGCAGGAAATTATGATTAACATTTATGGTAATTTCTTAACACATGTACAGAATGATGAAAACAGGTTAGGCATGAAAATCTTTATGGTAACCATAGGTTAGGTTAGGTTAGGACCGGACATGAAATTAACTGCTTCAACCTTTTTTCTAGCTGTTTTACTTAAGAACCATGCATGGATAAATTAAATTGCAAGCAGGAAATTATAATTAACATTTAGGGTAACTTCTTAACACATTAACAGCATCATGAAAACAGGTTAGGCATGAAAATCTTTATAGTAACCATAGGTTAGGTTAGGTTAGGACCGGACATGAAATTCACTGCTTCCACCTTTTTTCTAGCTGTTTTACTTAAGAACCATGCATGGAAAAATTAAATAGCAAGCAGGAAATTATGATTAACATTTACGGTAATTTTTTAACACATGTACAGCATGATGAAAACGAGTTAGGCATGAAGTTAGGAGGGTACTTACGAACAAAAAGCGGCCGTCCTGATGTAATAACCCACTCTATCATCTCAGACTCTGACAAGAAGACGTTGCACCTGACACACCTTTCCACTTGAGAATCACCAGCACTTCTCACCAACACTTTCACCAAGGTTTTTTTTTTATAACTGGAATAACATCACTTCACTGCACTGTACACAACAGTAAATTCCCATGTGGTTTAGTGACGATCCATGGAGCCTTGTGAACTTCTCAGCAGCAGCTTTCAGCTCCGTTCCACGTACCAACACACCAGCAGCACGTTGTTGTCGATACGAAATCAACGTGGAGCAGTCGATGTCTGCATACTTAGGAGTAAACATCACCTTCCTCTGCACGTTTTGCCTGGTCTTCGATGCGAAATCAGCCACATACTGCTGTTGTTTGTCTCGGGACTTCTTGATATCAAACAAGGTGGAGCGAGGGAGGTTGAACTCATGTAAGATGCGCCCTGTTGACCAGCCGGCGTCCACCTTGTCCAGTATCTGCCTCTTCTTCCCCAGAGTCAGAACCACTTTCTTCCTCTTCTCAGGAGGCGAGGCCATCATCATACACACATGATGAAGAAGGTGAAGAGCAGTATCAAGCACTGTAGGAGGTAGGGTATCACCACAAAAGCAATCACTTTGGCCGCCATTTTCGGAGTTGTTCACAAGGGAGGAGGAGAGTGGGTAATGGTGACCGATAGTGGTGCCACGAGTGTAAACAGAGGGGATCGGCGCGCGTGGGAAATTCAAACTGGCACGGTCCCAAAAAATTGAAAATTAATCGATTTTTTCGGATTTTTTTGCATTTTGGGGGTTGGGCAGGCCAGAATAACCGAATAGTGAGTATATCCGAGTATTGGACGTCCGAATATTAGAGGGATTACTGTATATGTAAACATATTGGCGAAGGATTGTGTTGTAAGATTTCAAAATTTGCTGATGATACTAAAACAGGTAACAGAGCAGTTACAGCACTGCAAAGGCAAGCAATTCAGAGAGATCTTGGTCAACTGTTTAACTGGGCCCAAGTCTGGCGAATGGATTTTCTATCTATCTATCTATTGCCAGACGCCTCAATCCCGAACGGGGTGGCCACAAACAAATCGCCTCCATGTCACTCTGTCCCCTGCCATTTCACTACCACGCTCCCAACTCACACCCCCCTCTCTCATATACCTCTCCACTCCATCCCTCCATCTCATCCTCGGCCTCCCCCTCCCTCTCGCCCCTTCCACCTCACTCACATACACTCTCCTCGTCAATCTTTCACTCTCCATCCTCTCCACATGCCCAAACCACCTTAACGTGTTTCTCCTAACGCTTCCCATCACATCCTCAACCACACCACAACGCTCCTTCACTTCCTCATTTGTTAGTCTGTCTCTCCATGTGACTTCACATGCTCCTCTCAAATAACTCATTTCCACTGCTCTCACTCTTGACTTCTGTCCTTCCAACAGGGTCCAAGCTTCACTTCCATATGTCAGAGTTGGTATCACAATACTGTCATGTAACAGCTTTTTCACTTCCATGCTCACCTCCCTGTTTCTTATCACTGCTTTCAACGAACCAGCAACCTTCCTTCCCTGTTGCACCCTTTCGAGCACTTCTCCCTCCAGAGTACCATCCTTACTCATCACACTGCCCAAGTACTTAAATTCACCCACATTCTCCATATCCTTCCCATCCAATCTCACTGTACATTCACTGGCTTCACTTCTCTCGAAGACCATCACTTTACTCTTCCCCACATTCACCTTTAGATTCCGTTTCTTACACACTCTCCCAAACTCATCTACCAAGCCTTGCAGCTCCCCTTCGTCTTCACTCAACAACACAGTATCATCTGCAAACAACAGTACAGGGAGTTTCCACACACTGCCCTCTCTCACTAGGGCCACTCCAGCATCCACTGCCCGACCTTGTATCTCTTTTATAACCCCATCCATATACAGATTGAACAACCATGGAGACATGACACATCCTTGTTTCAATCCAACCTTCAAATGGAAAGATTCACTCAGTTTGCCATCCACACGCACTGCAGCCTTAGCACCCTCATACATACTCTTCACTGCCTTCAACA
>JAGKTI010032251.1:0-11942 GCA_018397915.1 Birgus latro
TCCGATTTAAACCAAACGGGGTGAACATGTTGAGGGTAAGAGAAAGATAAAAAGGAGGTCGATTTCTATAATAATCATTCACTGACGAATTTCACGGAGCATCGTTAAAATTAGACCCGTGAGTGTGTCTGTGTGAAGGAAAAAAAAATACGATCTGATATGGACCAAACTCGGTGGGATGGTTGAAGGTCAGCCACATTCTTGACCAGCTGTTATCGAAAGTAGGTCAAATATCAAGGACATCTAGGAATATCAACGCAGTAGCTTTTATCCTGTATAGACCAAAGAGGATGGGTGGGTTCACAGCAAGGCAAGAATGAAGGGATTCAGTTTTCAGAATACCCAAAGGCCAAGGTCGCAGGGTAAGGTCAAAGGTCAAGGTCACACGGCAAGAAGAAAGTTAAACAGTTTTGGTCTGATTTACACAGTACAAAGTGGAACGGCGGAAGGTAGAGGAAAGGCCGATGGAACTTGATTTTTTGAACAATAAGTCAAACGCTAAGGCCAGAGACAAGGATCAAATATTCGACCCTGTAACTCTAACAGTTTTGATTCGATTTAAGCCAAACTTAGTCGAGGGAATAAGGGTCAGTCATGGATGAAGAGGTTTGATACTGAGAACAATACAGCAAAAGTCCAGGTGACGGGCCAATTTAAACAGTTCTGATCTGATTTTGACCAAAGTTGATAATGAAATAACAGATTTAGAGGACTATCGATCGAAGGGCAATGTCACAGAGGCAATCGGTTACTGCAGAGCACGGGCGTCGTCCTCTGGGTGTTCCTGCTTGTCTTCAGTTTTGCTCCTAGGTGACGAATTGATTCAGTTTAAGGGAATGTTTTGCACTGCGGTTTGTGGGAAGCTTTTTTCAACCATCGAGGTGGAAAAGTTTATTCTAAAATGAGTAGCCTTGTCTGGAGATAGCGAGAAAAAATATATCAAGTGCGCCGTCCGACTGAAAGGAGTTAAATTTTATGACTGAAAGAGTTAAATTGTACGATTGAAAGAGTTAAATTGTGCTCTGTTGATCTTACCATACAGATTCGTAGATGATCATGCCCTAAAAATAATACATGACAAAATGACAGAAAGAAATGGGCTTCACTGGGACAACACACTTTCACGAACGGCTAACCAAGTCGCTGATCACAACAAACTTACGATACTTTACTTTTTGCAGGAAAGACGAGGAGGGAAGAGAGCACAATCTTTAACAGCTTCAGTTTCGAGAGGAAGGTTAATGAGTACGACATTTGGTGAAACTCTGCACTGTATCTGATGCATGGAGACGGTTTTGTGTTTTCGCTAAATAAGGCTGAGGTGGAAATTAACACCCAGGTTCAGAGTTTGGTACGTACTTGTGGTGTTGGTTTTTAAATATTAGACCGTCCTCATTTAGTGTATTCTCCTGTTCTCCACACATTCACAGTTGCTCAGCCAGGGAAAAATAAGTGTAGTCTCTCTAAAACAAGTAGTCTTTCATTAGGCCTATCGTATAATGTAATCTCTTGCTGTCTAAAATGTGATATGAGGCTATCTGTGAAATCAATGGCTGTCTAAGAGTGATGTTTCTGGCTGTCTATAAGCCATGTAAACTGGCTATCTAATACAGTATATGAAGTTGTTAGCTGTCGAAAATGGAATTAACTGTGACGTAAGATTCACCAGTGGACGTTAGAGAAGAAGAAGAATGGTTCCCCTCTGGCTGGTTCATCTCACCACTGTAAAAGCATCAGAGACAATTAGTGACAGCTATAATAAGCTTAACACTGTGGTAGCTGGGGGCGCTCACCATCCACTCTCTCGATGTAGTGCTGCTTTGAGTGTCTACCCTTTCCTCTCTTCGATCCTTCCTCTTCTGTCTTTCTCTCCTTCACTCTTTCCTCTTTTTCCTGCCCAAGGGTGACTTTACACTCCCTCTTCTGTCTTTCTTTCCTTCATTCTTTCCTCTTCCTTCTGCCTGTGGGTGACTCTACACTGATAAGCCATATGATTTCCTGTACACCAGGAAACCATTTACTACGCTGGGTGGTAACCACATAACCAAATTATGGCGCCTGGCGGTTTAGTGGGTAATTAAGGTGCTCCAATCGGATTGGGCCGGTGTAGGTTTATATCCAAGGGATGGCTGGGGTTTATTGCTCACGTTATGCCACTCAGGGATGAGTGAGGCTGATCACTCTCATCTTAAATGTCAGGACCAACTTGCCTACCCCGGGCTCGTACGCTCCTCATGGGGCGACATAGGATTGGATGATGGATGGATGCATGTAATAAGCTTGCTTGGCTAATCACCTCAGTCAGGCTACGTTTTTTATAATCTGTTCTTGCTGTTTTTAAGACGTTTATAATCAGCTTGAGAGGACTTCCAATTGGAGGGAATTAAATACAGACCTGATCTACCTCTTCACTACAGGAATACATATATAAGTAGCAAAACCGTCAAGAGGCAGTAAGACTAAACTCAATAATCACGTTCGTCGACTGCTTGACTCGTGTTGCGCCAAGGAAGAGACAAAGAGGGGAAACGTGTAGGTATGTGTGTGGTGAGCTGAGGAGCGGGAGGGATGGGCTGGATTATTGGCAGAGCGTGGGGCAGGTGCAGGAAAGTGTGAAAGTGGGTCTTAAAGGCATAGAGCCCTGAGTGCACTGAAGGTTTGTTTTAAAATATCTTCCGTGAATAAAAGATCGAGGGATAAAGAAATGGGCGTGAAAGGACTAAAAACGGGCGTGAGGGGACAAAAAATGGGCGTGAAGCGACAAAAAATGGGCGTGAAGGGACAAAGAATGGGCGTGAAAGGACTAAAAACGGGCGTGAAGGGACAAAGAAAATGGGTAGGATGGGCTTGAATTATGGAGAGTCGGGGTAGGGGGCATGCGAATAAATCCTGTGAAAATGAACGCTGTGGGATTAGAAGCTGAGTGCAGCGAAGGGTTAATTAAAACTTTTCCCGAACAACACTAACAAAATTGGCTTGTGTTCCTTTACTCTGCCTGGTGTTTGTGATGCAGGCCAAAGACTTGACCGGACTGAAGGGGATAAACAGTTGCTTGTACCATCAAGATAAAAAAATCTCTGACATTTCCCAGGCAGGTGTGGTGATAGAAGACTTTACGTGAAATAGTGTCACCAATATGCATCACATAACGAAAGACTATGAAAAATGATACTCTTTAAAGACTGTGACAATAAGAGGTGTCACGTGAAATATTTGTATTTAATAGTAATATGAAGCATGCATAAAGAGTACGATAAGCAAAAGATACTATGACGTTCGGGGAGGAATGCAAAACATGAAACGCTTATTAATTCTGGAAAATGGAGAACATACAATTGATGAAACCGAGATGGCTAAAATTTCCAGTGCTGTCTGCATCATTAAATATACAGCAGAGAATCCATGCTCAATCCCTTCATCTCCCAACATACACGCAGATGAAGTCAGCTTAATCATTGCCATCAGAGCTAGTGAAAGAGATGTACTACCTGCAGTCAGTAAGCTTAAGATCAACAAAGCACCGGAGCCAGAGAGAAAATTTCCAAGAGTTTTAAAGGAAGTGAAAAGGAAAGAAAATATTGAAACCTTTAGCCAAAGTACTCAACCTATCGCTCATGATTAGTACTGTACCACATGACAGGAAACTGGCAAATGTAACACAAATATTAAAAAAGGGCAATAAATCACAACCAGGAAACTATCGTCCATTCAGATTAATATCAGGTGTATGCAGGTTGTCTGAGAGAAAAATAATTTCGTTCTAAATTCTTTACTAAATTAATAAAGGACTCACAGAAAGGATTTAGAAACAATCGCTCGTCTTACAAATCTACTTGATTTTTTAATGTGGCGTGTCTGTGTGTGTTCTTACCTTACCTGATTCTTACCTACTTGTATCTTAACAGGAATGAGTCAAGCTCGTACTGTCCCGCGTATTAAACCATTTTTATCATACATGTCCTTAAATTTATGAACTGTTTTTGCACACACTACTTCATTCGGTAGTGCATTCCACTGATCAGTTGCTCTATTTGGGAAGCTGAATTTCCTTACGTCTTTATCACCTCTCTTTTCACGCAGTTTTTTGCAGTGTCCTCTTGCTGATGCTTCCCCGTAGGTCATGTACTCATCTATGTCTATTTTCTCTTTCCCTGAGACGCATTTATAGAAGATAGTAATATCCTCTTTTCCTTCTCTCCTGTAGTGTTGGTAGATTCAGTTTATCTAATCTTTCTTCATAGCTTAGATCCCTTAAGCTTGGTACCCATCTTGTAGGTGCCCTTTAATCTTTTTCAATCTTATCTATGTGTTTCTTGAGATGAGGATTCCAGACTGCTGATGCATACTCCAGGGTTGGTCTGATGAATGATATAATTATCTTTCTCAGCATGTCTTCTTTTATGTATGTGAATGCTATTTTCATGTTACCAAGCGGTGTATACACGTTCCGTACCTACTCGCTGATGTGGTTAGCCGGAGATAGTCTGTTACTTATTGTCACTCCTAGGTCCTTCCCTCTTTCTGATATGTGTAGGGTTTTACATCCTAGCTTAAAATCCCAATCTGGTCTTTTTCCACTTTTATCAAACTTAATTACACTTGTCCACACTGAATTCCATTTGCCATTTATCGCTCCATCAATGAGGTTTATTTAATTCTTCTTGTACCCCTCTCTTCTGTGTGTTTTCATTAGCTTATCTTATAGTATAAACACCAGCGAAGATGGTGGTATACAATTTATAGCAATATAACCAATTTCCGGGGGGCATATTGAAACTGAAACTTTTTTCTTTGTGAACGGAGTCAGCCATTGCTCTTACTGAATCAGAAACTTTTTGAATTCCAGAGAGGGTTAAAAATACTGGGAAAGTCATCTTCATTGATTTTTGGGGGACTTTAGTTGTCTATTGCCTTCTTAGTGTCTGTCATTACACTGGATATTGCCACGTGTGTTTTGATGTCTGAGTATTGCTGAAAGACCGCAAAACACTGCCAAAATTAGGAGGGTACTGTGAATATTAGTAGTTTTTGTTGTTTTTGTGTATTGTTTTCTTATTGTCTAGGTATTATATTGCATATTGAAATGTGTACTTTGATATCCAAAAACATCCGAAAGACATCAGAACACTGCCAAAATTAGGAGGGTACTGTACATAGAGGCTGGGTATGGGTGTAAGTAGGGTATGGGTACAGTAAAGGATATTTCTCCGTATCCGTTCATTGACCGTATCCGGTCATGCCTTTGGCTCTATCATGACGGATAATCTATCTATCTATATATATATATATATATACATTTATCTATATCTATCTATCTCTCTAGCTGCATGTCTTTTTCTGCAGCTGAACGTAATTTTCTGTAATATAGGATAATTACTGGTCAGTGGCCAAATGTGTGGCTTCTATGTAGGTTGCTCAATATGATCATAAGTCTTCAGCATAGTCATACTTGTGTAGATATTATATAGGCATTAGTATATATCTCTTGTTCAACATAATCATACCGGTGTGGTAATTCGGCAGGCGTCACGACACGGGACACACTTCCTTTACCTACACCTTTCTTCCTTAATGGGTTTGCGTTACGGTAGCCTCGCCTCGCCTCGCTACACCTGGCAGGGGGCAATTAGGGGTTCCTGCCTCCTCCACCTCCTTCTCCTCGTGTTGCTGTTGGTGGTGGTGGTGGAGATGATGGTGGTGGTGGTGGTGGTAGTGGTAGTGGTGTTACTGATGGTGGTGGTGGTGGTGCAACTACAACAACAACAACAACAACAACTACTACTACTACTACTTTGACTACTACTACTACTACTACTACTACTAATACTACACTGTTACTCCTTCATTACCCCATCAGAAGCGTAAGGGCACTAAACTAGGCTAGTAAGTTTAGACATTTAATGCTGGAGTAGCCAGTCCCTCGTCCCTGAGTGCACGGTGGAAGCACTTGGCCCACTACACCACCAGGTACTCCTTTACTGCTGATATGGTTACCACCCAACGCAAATAATAAAGGAATTGGGTTCGGAGACATTATTTATGGCAAAGCTTTGAAAAAAAAAATATGTTTCCCCATAATTAAAACCAGATATAGGCTACTTTAAAAATCCTTTACACATTTCTCTATATATTTTTTATAATAAATCTTTCAGCCCGAGGAAGTCATTTAAATTTTACTCTTGCTGATGCCAAATTCGATACAAATTTAGCAAAGAAAAAATTTAGTAATGAAGTCGGAGAGGAGTAAATTGAACCCCCCCCTCTCGAAAATTCTTGCACTTATCCTTAAACGTCTAAGTTAGGATAGGTGTGTTTTCTAAGTATCAGGTTAGGTGTGTTTTCTAAGTATCAGGTTAGGTGTGTTTTCTAAGTATCAGGTTAGGTGTGTTTTCTAAGTATCAGGTTAGGTGTGTTTTCTAAGTATCAGGTTGGGTGTGTTTTCTAAGTATCAGGTTAGGTGTGTTTTCTAAGTATCAGGTTAGGTGTGTTTTCTAAGTATCAGGTTAGATTAGCATTGTTAGTTAGGAAAGGTTAAGTTTGTGGAAAAAGTAGGTGGTGGCGACCATCATCCACTCACTTGATGTAGTGCTGCCTACATCTTCCTTAGCCTTTATCATTCTTTTTCTGTGCCTGCCCTCCTTTCTTCCTATTTCTCCCATCTTTCCTGTCACTTCTTATTGCTTTTCTTTCTTTTACAGGTGGCTTTACATTGAGTGACAAGCCAAATGGTTTCCTGTAAACCAAGAAACCATTTACAACGCTGGGTGGTAACCATATAACCAAACCATACGTGCTCCCTACGTGTCAACAAGTGGGTTGGTGGAGGGTTAGTGCCCCTCCCTGTAAAACATAACTCAGAGTCAAATGGCCACCCCTTATGGGATTATGGCGTCTGGCAATAGATAGATAGATAGATAGATAGAGTCCTGATTACCACTGTGATATACACCAGCATTTTATCTCATTTTCTGGATAAATGTTAATGAACATGAAAATNATGATGATGATGATAATAATAATAATAATAATAATAATAATAATGATGATGATGATAATAATAATAATAATAATAATAATAATAATGATGATGATGATAATAATAATAATAATAATAATAATAATAATGATGATGATGATAATAATAATAATAATAATAATAATAATAATTAATAATAATAATAAAATAGTAATAATAATAATAAAAATAATAACAAGAAGAGGGAGTGTAAAATCACCCTCAGCCAGAAGGATGAGGAAAGAATGAAGGAAAGAAAGACAGAAGAGGAAGAAAGGAAGAGGAGGAACGGCAGACACCCAACGCAGCACTACATCGAGTGAGTGGATGGTGAGAGGGGAGAGGTTGTGAACAGGATAACTAAGACAATTTAATCCGAACCAAACACGGAGGAAAGGTTGGTAGTTGGCCAAGGCGTTGACCTACTGTTTTTCAAAAGAATAAGTCAAAGGTCAAGGTCACATAGCAAGGTCATATAGCAAGGTCATATAGCAAGGTCAATTTCAACAGTTTTGATTCACTTTTGACCAAACTTGGTGAAAGTGTTTAGGATAAGGCAAGGAGAAAGAAATTTATAAGAACAGTTAGTCAAAGGTCATAGTTTTAAGGTAGTATCAAAGCAGGTCACAGGAAAAGCAGGATAAGGTCAAAGGTCAAGGTTACTGAGCACAGACAACTTAAGCAGCTCTGATCCGAGGTCGACCACGCATGGCAGAATGAGTGAGGCAAAGACACGGGCGAAGGGATGTGCCTCTGAGATTAGTCAGTCAAAGGTGAAGCTAACAGGCCATGGTCAAAATCAGATCTGTATGTGTGTGTGTGTGAGCAAAATAATTAAGGCAATTTTCATCTAATTTAAGCCAAACTTGGTGGACAGGTTGTGGATCAGCCAAGTTTGATTTATATGCGTATGTGTGTCAGCAAAATAGTTAAGACAATTTTCATCTAATCTTGACCAAACGTGATGAGTTGGTTGCGGGTCAGCCAGAGGTTTGACCTACTGTTATGCAGAACAATGTGTCAAAGGTCAAGTCACGTGCGAAAATCAGGTTAAATTGTCTGCATTCGATTTAGACCAAACCGGGTGGCAGAGTTGAAGGTAAGGCAGGGATGAAGAGGTTCGCTTATAAGTACACTTAGCCAAGGGTCAAGGTCACAAATCAAGACTTATGTAGGGCGTGAGGCGTGGGTGTTGGCTGCTGAGTTCTTTTTCTTCTATGAGGCAAGGTGCAGCAGGCCATTGAAGGACAAACATATCGCCAGATAAGGTGAATAAATTAGAGATAAGTCATACTTCAAGCAGGAATTATTAATGAGGTGATGCTGCTTAGATCTCTTATTTCTGGGGACGAGTTGTGCCGAGTGACCAAGGCTCGTACTGCCGTCGATTAAGGAAGCCCAACAGTACCTCTTCCTAAACGATTTATTTTGCTTATTACATAACGTAACTTGGTGGCGGGATGAGGGTGTAGAAGCTGCAGTTATGGAGAAAAGAAATATCTCCCGGGAATGAGGAAGGTGTGGTTACAGAGAGGATAGTTAGCTGCCAAGCATAGGGCTGGAATGGAGGTACAATATACAGGGCAAAATCTGAGTGCGAGAGACTTTTACTGGATAACCTAGATAGCGCTGAAAGGAAGAATATGGTATTTAAGGCGGCAAATTAGATGAAGAGAGAAAAACCAGGATATGACATGTGATCAGTGTGCGAAAAATGAAAAGGAAAGGTAGTGGTGGACAGTGAAGATATTAAAAACGTCCGGTGACAGTGTTATAACCGATTGCTGAATGAGAAATTTGACAGGGACAGGGAAGGTTTGGAGTCAGCGGATCCAGTATTTGGCCCTTGTCCTATAACTGATACTGTTGCTGTGAACAGGGCAATAGGCAGGATGCAGTTGAGGAAGGTGGCAGGTGTGTCTGGGTTGACTACTGAAATGCTGAAGGCAAATGATGAAGTCCTCAAGAGATATAGGAGTGGATCTAGTTACTGATTTCATAAATACGACTGTATATGAGTGTGTTGTCCCAGATGATTGGCTGAAGAGTGTGAGCGTAAACGTGTACAAGAGGAAGCGTGATGCCCTGGAGAGAGGAAACTATAGAGGTATAAAACTTTCGGACAAGATAATGAAGATAATGGAGAGGGTCCAAGAAGGAACGATTAGGGAAGGAGTGAATATTGATGGATGAGAGGCAGTTTGAGTTTATGCCAAGCAAAAGGGCCACTGATGCGTTATTCATATTCAGGCAGCTTCAGGAAAATTATATAGGAATGAAATGGAAGCTGTACTTTATTTCTGCTGATTTGGAGAAGGCCTTTGACAAAGTCCCTGGGGAGAAGGTGAAGTGGGCAATGAGAAAGCTTGGGATCGAGAAGTGTCTCGTTAGAGTGGGTATGGCTATGTACTTGGGCGCTCGCACCCAGGTGAGAGTGAATAAAGATTGAGTGATGAGTTTTCCGTGAATGTTGCCGTGCAACATTAGGGGTGAGTCTTGAGCCACTTATTGTTTGTCATGGTGCTTGAAGCCCTCTCACGTGACTTCAGAAATGAACTCCCGTGAGAGATGTATGCTGATGGCTTGGTGCTGATTGCAGAGAGTGATAGGGAGGCGAAGGAAAGATTTAGGACGTGGAAAGGCGGAATGGAGCACAAGGGTTTAAGAGAAAATGCAGATAAAACAAAAGTGATGGTATCTAGGGCTGGTGACGGTCGTGTCAAAGCAGAGGGAGTGTGGCCATGTGCGGTTTGCCACAAAGACGTGGGTAGTAATTCCAACATGCGCAGTGTTTGTGATATGTAGGTGTTTGTGATAAGTGGTATTATCGGTAGACTGCGAGATAATGCTGATTTCGTGTGTGCCGTGTGCTGGGGAGAGCATGTGGAGGTTGCCAGGTGTGAAAGGAGTCTCTTGAGTGCGTGGAAGAATTTTGTTATTTGGGAGATATAATTACGTACTGGAGGTGGGGCTGGAGTTAGCTCTGTGCATGAGGTAAGGAATGGTTGGAGGAAGTTCAGGGAGTTGTTGACTCTCCTGTCATTGAGAGGGCTCTGTGCTAAGGGATCTCTGTATGCGGCTTGTGTCAGGAGTGTAATGCTGTATGGTGGTCAGACCTGGGGAGTAAAGGAAGAGGATATTCGTAGGCTCAAACGTACGGAAATAACAATGATTAGGTGGATGTGTAGTACGCCCTTGAATGAGAGGCCGGGGGTGGGGAGGGAGGGGTTAGGTTTATGACTGAAGAATTGAGAGGAAGGATGTGACTGGAGTGTATTGGTTTTGTGACGAGCGTAGACTGAGATGGTTTGGGCATGTGGAGAGGATGGAGGATGATAAGTGGGTGAGGAAAGTGAGAAGTGTGAACGTCGGGGGTAGGGATAGGAGAGGCAGACGGAAAATGACCTGGGACGAGGTCATAGAGTGTGACCAGAGAGAAGGGACTGAATTGGGAGGCTGCCAGAGATCGAACAGCGTGGAGAGCTGCCATTAGATGACCCAGGCCGACGCAGGCAAGCATGTTGGTGCCGTTATAATCGATGTGATAAGGTTACACCAACCTAACCATTTCAGTGTCATTTAAATCATTCCACTACGACCATACTCAGCATAAATAACATAGAAATTGGTATTAACTAGCCATATCCAAAAATAAATCGCTAAGAATGAAGTGCTAAAGAGCTTACTTAAACTATGAGAATATGGAGCTAAATTCGATGTTAATCCCTTCATCCCGAGAACGTCATTTATACTGCATTCTTTCCGCAACCGAACAATTTTATCCAGCTTTTAAGAGAGTGATGGAAGTGGAGGTGTTAGAAATAGTGTCCATTAACCACTTCATTATGAGATCGTTCCAAAGCTGAACAAGATGGCCTGATGGTACAGTAGTTTAACGTGAAAAATACATCCTCATGCTGACAGGAGTAACGTGAGGCTGTACACCTTATCCCCTATCCCTTACTCCCTGTCTATATACTAAGAAATGGCGATCCAACCACCCAGCACTAGGGATGCAAGTAGCCTAGTGAAATACGTAACTGGAAGGGAAGAAGGGAGAGGGGTGGGTGGGACTCTTCTCCAGACCTCTGAGTCGTGTTCTCAAAGGTCAACCTGCCTTGGAATGCATCTCCTTATCGCATGTATTCAGAAGTTTGGGTTGGATGATGATGATTATTACGAAGACGATTATATTTTCAGAAGTTTCGTCAATTGTCAAAAATTACCTCTTTAATCAACTGTTCGACATACTATGCTGACGGTAATATACGTAAACCTTCAGTCTTATTACTGAAGTTAGTAGTTTCCCTATATCGTTCCAAAACAATGTTGAAACTTAATTAAAAACAATATTAAATAGGATAGAATCTCACCCTATTAACTCTGTAAGTCTCGAACCCCTTTCAGACATAACGAGATCTTACTAAAACATTCAGGAAGCAAAAAATAGCATGTAATCTCATTTCACAGTTCCGTAACATCTTCCCGATCGAAGCCTCGTATGATCTTGCTAATCAGCGATAACGAAATGGGTTGGAGTCTTCCTTATATTATTCCTTGACACCGCCTAGAAACGGCATCAAAATAAAAAAAAGATCTTGCTTACTTAAACATTAATAGGCTAATCAAAAGGAATGCATTTTCACTCAACCTGACTCGAAACTATGTCGAAACGCAAAGTAATCTTGAGTGAGTAATCTGTAATCACATATGCTAACATCTCACTTCATTAGTCCCTTTGCACCGCCTCCAAACAGGGTCACATCTAAAGAAATCTGGCTAAACGACTCAGCAGTTCAGATGACCAACATTCCCAGCGACATGGAGGATGGTATTCACTCAGGTACGGGTCATCGACATACTTCTGTACAAATTATTTTGATTAATGGGCATCTTAAATGTCAGGACCAACTTTCCTAGTCCCGGG
>JAGKTI010032252.1:0-11942 GCA_018397915.1 Birgus latro
CCAGTGACGGTCAACAGGCAGAAGATTTTGCTGCTGCATATGCATCAGTTCAGCCCTTCTGATTTAAGAAGGTGGAGTTCGCAGAACCTTACAGTATCCAGTCTTCAAACTACAATAGTTATCTACCTTGAAGACCCTTGTCAAACCGTTAGCATAACTACTTTAAACTAATTAACTAATTAAACGGAAGAGAGATAGGGGGACGCAGAACTTCCAAGATCTTAAAGCAATAACGATTATATGCCTGAATCATCCTTGTGCAGCTAGTAAGTTTTCATTTATCTGAATTATCTAAAAGTATACCTAAATGGCTTAAAGAATTCATAACAGCAAAAGTAAAAATAAAATAGAAGAATATTAATTGCAACAGAAGAGAAAAATTAACATTTTTTTTTCTTTCTCGGCAATTCGTGTGAGGGTTAATGCAAAAAAGGAGCCTCTTAATGTGTGGGAAATTAATAATCAGAATAAACCCATCCTCATGCGAGCAAAAATCAAGGCAAGGGTGTCTTGAATAATTTAATCCATGTGAAAGTAGATGAGATGGACTTTTGAGTTGTGTGCCAGTGTCTGTATGAACCAACAGATGCTAACATATCCGAGCATGTGTAGTAGTATATTGCGATCATTTTCTGTAACTGTTCGCCAAAACTTGAATTTTAAAGCTCACCCTATTCAAAATACACATACTGTACAGTGACTGGCAAGCAAAAGCCACTGGACCACCGTAACTCTTAAAAAATCAGTAGAGGCCACTTCATATGATTTAATTATTGTATGTTACAGTGATTATATGATCAGCTTAATTATGCCACAGATGCAGAACGGACATTATACAGATAAGGGAGGTGGTAGGACAGTTGTAATTTAAACAACAATCCTGGCAGAGGAGGCAAAATATCTCATGTCCATGGCAGTGGTGACTACTGTTAAGCTAACGTGTACATGATAGCAACAGAGGATGTATTTCCGACAGCGAAAGATCACAATGGTTAAAGCATGGTTATGGTGAGGGTAACTGTGGTATATATGTGTTACTGTTACAGATACTACCAATAATAATGGACACTGCCGCCTGCCATTACCCACGAAGTTGTCGGCTGAAGTTACAAGCATCATGTAACTTTCGTTGGTAAGACGAGCGGAAAAGGGGTGAGCGGGAAGGAAAGTCTGTGAGAGCAATCGGTAAGAGAAACGAGGATAGCAAAATTGTGAGAATATCGCAAAGACAAACACACAGACAGACAGACAGACAGAGACAGAGAAATTTAATGAAAACCACGCATCAAATAACCATGTTTATTTTTATGTACCTTCAGGTCTATAAAAGGTTTTGTGCTTCTCTCTTTGAGACCGTGTGTGTGTGTGTGTGTGTGTGTGTGTGTGTGTGTGTGTGTGTGTCTGTGTCTGTGTGTGTGTGTCTGTGTCTGTGTGTCTGTGTCTGTGTGTCTGTGTGTGTGTGTGTGTGTAGTTTTGCAGGCAAGGTGGGTGGGTAAGTATTCGGAACACAGATCCATAGTAATAATAGGTCCTTGTGAGAAAATAAATCCATCGCGAATATCCTGCTGGAAACTGGCCCAAATAACAACATCGGACCATTGAGTTAAAACAGATCTATGAAGGAAACAGAACCAAGGGAGAAAAATGTGACCATGTGAAGATTCAGTGTTTCCCTATGGAGAGAAAATAGGCCCATTGTGAACATACGAGAACGTCCAAGGGGGATCATTATGTCCTTGAGGCTTATAGACTCATGGGGAAATTAGGTTCATGGTGAAATGTAGGTGTAGTGGAAAAAAAAAAATAGGTATCAGGTGGAAAATATGTCTGTGACGGAAAATAGACCAGTGAGGAAACGTGGTCCATTGGGAATATTGGTCCATAAGGGAAAATAGGTTCATGGTGAAATCTGGTCCAAAATGGATCATAGGTCCAATAGGAAAATAGATCCAAGAATTAAACTAGATCCATGGGGGAAACCTGTCAGTGTAGGAATTTGTCATTGTGGAAAAACAGGTGGCTGGGGCTTGACACAAACGGGGTACCCTGAGACGTGATTATGTGCTCGTTTTCCTTCGTTTTCCGTTCTCCTCTGCAAAGGACATTTTCTCAGTTACGATCTTTAAACAAGAAGAAGCAGTGAGAGAATGAAACACACATGCCGTTCTGTTTGAGTATAGCCTCGTCGACACGATCAGCAGGCACCGCTGTGTTGTTAGTATGGCAATAAAAAATGTTCTGTCTCTTGATGCCTTTTATTCAGCGTAGGAAAAGGTCCTCGCATTTCAATGGGCTGAGCAATCTTCAGCAACTTTTCATTACGGTGATGCGCTTGTTTAACCAGATGTTGCTATTTCCAAACGATTTCACGTTGGCCTGAAAATATTTCTTCCTTGGAAGAGAATATTATTTCCAGATAAGGACACCCATTCCTCAGTTGATGTTCGCACACCAGAGATATATTTAAAGAAAAATTAATAATGTGCATAATATGAAATATACACAGTCAGAAACCATGTTCAGGAAATAAACAGATGAAATTTAGGAGTGATCTGTGAGAATGCTGAGTTACGGACAAGCCAAGAGGAAAATGAGCTTAATTGGCGACGTTGATGCAGAGGTGCTTAGTGTTTAACAGATTCGCTTCGGGGTTAATTACGCAAGTTGAAATTGTCGGTGCCTTCATTTTGTCCCAAGTAGACCTAAAATACCCCATTACTTAGTCTAGCTTTCCCTTTCTTCTACTGTCGTTCCCTTTTCATCTCCTACCACCCATTTCATCTCTCTCTCTCTCCTCCTTAGACGCACCACAGTTGGCTCTCTCAGTACCACTCTTCCCTCATTAACCACGCTCTCTCTCCCTTACTCTTCCCTCTCCCCTCCTCACTGCAAATGCCTCATGATTCTCCCTCCCACTCACCTCGTTTTCTTCATCTCACCACGCACTTCACTCTCACTTCCACACCCACTTCCTCTTACCATCTCTCTCTCTCTTGCTTTCAGTTCTGTTAGTTAAAAAGGCGGAGCGATAATGTTTTTGCCCGCCTCTCTCTCTCTCTCTCTCTGTGTATGTGTGTGTGTGTGTGTGTGTGTGTGTGTGTGTGTGTGTGTGTGTGTGTGTGTTCATATTATATCTCATGAACGGCTTGAGCTATCAACATGAAACCTTCAGGGTATCAAGATATGGCCAAAATCTTGGACTTGGCCAACAGCATATTTTGACGGGAGATTAGCATTTGGCTCCCGAATACTTTTCTTTCATTACTTCCATAAGTTAGAATTTGGTTCACTTTTTGCAAAGAGCGGGCTACAGTGAGGCGAAGAATCCAGGCGGTTTGAAAGAAGTAACGTTACACCACAAGGATCTTGGTGGAATTGCTCTGTTGCCTCAGTATTATGCCCAACAATAACAGAAAGTAAATGTAAGTGAAAGTATGATGATGGTTGCTGAAAGAAATGTCTTACAATATAAATGATAATTATACAGCACAAGAGAGATTTCAACAAGTTAACGACCAAGGTCCCTAATGAAATAACATAAAAATGATGAAGATGTAAAAGTTAAATGGAATTAGAGAAGTAAAGAAGAATGAGGCTGGTGGTAAAGAGGGTTCACTTTAAACAAGGAAATGAGTAGGCATCCAGGAATACCATTAAATGAAACTGTGGCTTGGTCTATTAATATCTTTGTTGTTTTTTTCTTAAAGTTGTTCATGTTCGTCTCTTCCAACAGTCACGATAATTTTCTCTTTTCCTGCCAGCCAATATGTCAGAATGAGTGGTTGGCTGAAGGTATGCCCTTTCTTTCTCATTCTCATGTCTCAGAAGTAATTTAGAGTTGTAGACAAGTATGCAAAGTTATCCCAGTCAGAACATCTAGTTACAGGTCAGCAGATTATTTGTTGACATTTTCTTCCTTTACTTTTTTTTTCCGTATTAACTAACAACATTCATTCTTCCTATAACCTTTAAAGAACATTTTAGATGAAACACCATATTTCACTTCTCCACTTCAGATCATCGTGCCATATATATGCATCACAGTTTTCTTATATATGTGTCTTATTTCGCTCGCCCGGTTCATTTCACCTTCTTTCCCTATTTCCATCACCGTTTATTTAGATGTTCTATTCAACAAATTTTGTCGAGTTCATATACTTGTTCTTCCACTGTTTTATCTTCCCCGTATTGCAAGTGTTGAAAATCTGATAATTATTACCCCTCCGTCTCTAAATTCTCTCTCTCTCTCTCTCTCTCTCTCTCTCTCTCTCTCTCTCTCTCTCTCTCTCCTTTCTTTTCGTTTCCCTTTCCCAATTTCACTTACATCATCTCCTGTATACACCCTCTCTGCACACCCTCACCCTTTCGCCTCCTCAAACCACCATAACTCACAGTGTCAGGTGGGACAATAACCAACCATCTGTCACGTCAGTAATAGTCACTCCGGTCTGATACTGTCGGCAGGAAATGGACGGCAGTTTGACAGTGTTCGTGATACCTCTGACATTATCCTAGTCATTGTCTAGATCTCAACCATAACTAACAACAGACAGTTCATTTCGTCTGAGGCCAAGCTAGCAGTGGATGAGTATATAACTGTCCATAATCTTTCCTTTCATTGGCCGACCACGGTACCTTTGGGGAAGATCTGTTTACTTCTGTCTTCTCGCACATACTCGCGTATCTGTAATAGGGACCTAGCTATGGAAATCGACGGTTGTATGTTGTGGTCTTCGGAAATGTTTCTGGGGGTATTTTTCTTGTTACACACTTCCCTGCATTCAAACTAAGAGAGAGAGAGAGAGAGACTGGGCAGAATACCTTGCCCAAATTTAGAGGAACACTGAAAGTTAAATTAGGAAAAAGTGGATGAATGAAGAAGGAGAGGAGCATTAGTTTCGAGTGAAGAAATGGAAGGAAACAGGAGGAGGAGGAAAATTTCAAATAAATACGAGACCAGAGGGTAGTGGACAACATGGGAAAAAGAAGGATGCAGAAGGACAATGAGAAAATGGTCTAAGGGAGAATAAAATGGAGAAGTATGAGTGAAGATGAACGAAGGAAATAGACCCAGAAAAAACGACATAAAGAATGAAAGTGAAGAGAGGAGGGAAGTGGGAGGACAAGAGTTAATCAAGAGAGGGGGCAATAAATCCAGACTGAAATATTAGGGAGAGAGAAGATAAATTATGTTTGGCAATAGATCATTATAGAAAAAGCAGGAGGGAGAGAATCCAATGCGTCTAAAGAAGTTCTCTCTTTTTGCCCTGTTCATAGTTCCGCTTCTAACTCATCGTATTTCATGGAGACTGTGAGTTTCCATGAGGCGGTCAAATTTTTCTCCCCTCCTCCACTCACCCTGGCATCTTGCATCACACAGGAATATTTTCTTCACCTATAGGGGGAAGAATGCTTTTGCAGTAAGCCGTCGAGAAGCAAGTTCCTCGTGTTAATGGTGCTATTTGCAGTGATCGTCTTGGTGGCTGTGGTAACTGAGATCGGAAATCATGGTTGTGTCGATGGTCAAGGTGATTTTGACAGTGCATGTTTGGTGGTCATGGACTGTCGAGTAACGTCAGTGGTAACTGTGTTAGAAACTGGGGTAAATGCTGTAGTAATAATGTGCTTGTTGTGATGATAGTGGCCTAGTGGTTGTGATGATACTGATACTAGAAAATCATAATGGAAGGAGTGGCAAGTGATCCATCATGGTCTCTGTCTGTCTGTCTGTCTGTCTGTCTGTCTGTCTGTCTGACTGAGTTAATATCTATTTACCGAGCTGACAAAAGAATAATGTTATGCACGGTTATTCTGCCAGGTGATTATTCACAACAAAACTGTGGTTTTATGGACAGTGAAAGGAAAAGAGCCAAGCAGTTCGAATGGCGATTTGATGAGTATCCTGGATTTTTAGAGTCATAAAGGTGTTGAAAAATCTCTTCTGTGAATTGGACATCGAGCTGAACAATAGCTGGTTCGGAAGTTGGAACAAACCCCGCTACCAACAGACCCTGTATTAATTGCTCTTGCGAGAAATTCTGGGAAAGCACATAACCACCTTGATTGTTCTGGTGATTGCAGTGTATCAGCAGCCACAGCACACAGAAAGTAATACTGTAAAACCTACTCTGCCCTCTGGGCGAAATCTTGCATTGCACTTTTTCATGCACTAACGCATCGTCGCGTGTTGCTTTCCTTCCTCCCATTGCCAGGCAGTTCTTTCTTCCTTACCTTTTACTGTAATCGGCCCTGCGTATCTTTTATATAAATCATTTCTCTCTCTCTCTCTCTCTTTCTGCGTGTGCGTGTGTCTGTGTTTGTGTGTGTGTGTGTGTGCGTGTGTGTGTGTGTTTGCCTTCTTTCCATTGCCTCCCATCATCATCCATTCATTCCTTGTTTCCTCATTACAAGAGCGTCCTCTCATCTTTCCCTTTTCCATTCCTTCGTGTCCCTTCCTCCAGCCTTTCGTGTACCCCTTCCTTTAGCCTTGCCACTAATTCCGTCGTTTCCCGGCAACCCCAGCCACCACCTGCCACTGTGCTCACCTGTGTGTCCCTGAGAGTCTGTTGCTCTACGCTCTCTACTCTTCTCTCTTCATGGTACTCATCACCGCTCCTCGCTTCTTCAAAATTCACTCCCCCTCCCTTGCACTTTCACCATCGCTCCTCTCTTCCTCTCAATCACCCAGTCCTTTCACACTGACCCTCGATATTACCCTCCATTCTACTCTTTCTCTTCCCTTTATCCATTCCTCCTACTTGGCTCTTACCTCCACTCCTCCCTTCCCCAACTTCCTCATCCACTCCCTCAGACTTCGTTTATGCATTTACACTTTTTTTCTTCCCTCCATCACTTTTATCTCCTCTCTTTTAGAAGTTTAACCGTTTAACTTTTTTCCATCTTCCTTACCCCCGGTGTTTTTATCCTTTCCTTTCAAAATTTTCCTCCCAAATTTTACTTGCCTCTCCTTCCTCTACTTTTTAATTCTCCTTGTTTTCATTATTTTTCTTTTCTTTTCATTTTTTGGTTCCTTTTCCAGTTATTTCTTTTCTCCTGTTCAAGTGTTACTTCTCTACTCTTTGTGACTTTTTATGTTTTTCTTTTAACTTGCCTTTATTCTTCTTCGAGACTTCCTTTGATTATCCCCCTCGTCTCTCCAGCTTCCTCCATGCCACGATTTTTCTCCCCCGACTTAAGTGTTTTCTTACCACGATGCAAGCAAACTCTCCGAACTTTTTTATTCCGTGTCTGGGATTTCAGTCGTGTTTCTTGTTTATATTCTTTGCTTTATTTTCTTTTTATTCATTCGTTTACAGCTTTCTTTCGTTGTTACGTTCTCTCTGCATTTCCAGTCGATATTTTTGCTTCTTATTATCCTTCAAGTCGTCCCTGAATCCGTCATTTACCACGTTTCAGTTCTACTCTGATTTGTCATGTTCTTTTGCTACAACCCCTGACGTTTTATTTGTCGTCATGCACTCCTCCAATTACTCTTTCCTTTTCCTCTGTTCTTTACTCATATATTCATTTTCTTCACTGTCTGGGATTTTGATTCCATATTCCCCTTCCACGCCCCACTTACGTAAAGGAAATTGCTTTTGCTCTTATTCTGTCAGGGCTGTTTCCTTCAAGCAACCACAATGTCATTCAATATCCTGTTCCACTCTTACACACTCGCTCTCCTCCTTCCCTCTGGCCTCTAAAGATATTTCAATAGTTTTCCTCCTTTCCACGACAGGTGCCTTTTCCTTCAGTTTTCCTAATCTGCACTCCCTGTCGATGTAGTCGTTATACGTGCACACACACACACACACACACACACACACACACACACACACACACACACAGAGCGAAAGAGAGAGAGAGAGAGAGAGAGAGAGAGAGAGAGAGAGAGAGAGAGAGAGAGAGAGAGAGAGAGAGAGGAGGCAGGAGTGAGACAAATTTTCCGTGAAACTAGGCATGATAAAATTCGCAGAAATCTATTTTTGTTCCTCTCTCCCTACCTTTTCCTTTTTCCTCTGAAAAAGTTTTTCCAAGTAAATCGTCTTTCAAATATCTATATCCCTCCCTCCTGTCATCAATACCGGCCATATATAATCCTCCTTTCATGAGAGGCCTACCCCACCACTGACCTGAACACTCTCTCTCTCTCTCTCTCTCTCTCTCTCTCTCTCTCTCTCTCTCTCTCTCTCTATCACATTGCACAGACGAGAAAAAAACGTAAAAAAAATATAATGGGTAAGCAGTGCAGGGTGTATTAGAGGTAACAATAAAAAATAAAATAAAAAAGATGGAAGGCAGGAGAAAAAGAAGAAGACGAAGCGGGGATAAGAGAAAATGAAGAAAGGAAGATGTGAATGAGATGGGACTGGAGTAGGAGGAAGTAGATGAAGGTTGTGTGTGTGGTAATGATGAGAAGCTGAATGCTGAGTTGGTGCGGTGCTGATGCGTCCAGAGAGAGAGAGAGAAAGAGAGGGAGGGAGGGAGGGAGGGCAGGGCAGAAGAAATGGAACAAACACGAGGAGAGAGGAAGAGTGATGAAAGAAGTTCATAAAACGAGGAGAAACTTTTTAGTAAGTTGCCATCCACTTCCCGCTGCCCCCTCAACCTCCACCTTACTCCTAGCTTCTGTGTTCCTTTCATTATATCCCGTGTTCCCTAGTTTTATATTTATTTCTTATTTTCGTTCCCACTGTCTTTCTTACCGATGCCGAGTCTACGATTAAATGTTATTCCTTTCTCCATTTTTTCCTCTTTTTTCCATCTGTTTGTATGTTATATTCAAGCTCTTCTCCATACATGGTTCACTCAGTCATTTAATCTCCATAAATTCCTGCCAATCAGCCTTTTCCTTCTCCATATCAGAGGTTTTCATCGTTTTATCTTCATTTTCTTCAGTAATCATTCCTTGCATTTTTTGCTTTAATTCTGTCTCCACCATTTTCAGCAGGAATGTAAAGTTAGGCATCTCTCACCTCCATTCTTCCATACCAGAAAAGGCGCTTTGTGTGCACGTGACGAGAGAGCATCACAATTTCATATTGGTGTAAACTTTCAACATTTCTGGTGAGTTAGTTGAAGAGTAAAGGAAGAACAATTGAAATAAAATAATTACTTTCTCACGTTTTTTCTCTCTCTCCCTCACACACACACACACGCGCGCGCGCGCCTAATGTCTGTCTTAGCTCGTATCTCTGACTGGGGTAAAAATAATCTTGTTTTTAATGCATCAAAGACTCAGTTCTTACACCAATCAACCCGACAAAATCTTCCAGAGGAGTACCCAATACTGTTTAATATTATACAGCTCAATCCTGCATCATCCTTGAACATGCTTGGGGTTTCATTCACTCGGGACTTATCTTGGAAAGCTCATATGACATCTCTTGTAAAATCTGCTTCCAAGAGATTAGGTGTGCTAAGCTGACTCCATACCTTCTTTACCCCCGCACAGTTGTTGACTTTATACACGGGTTTTATTCCCCCCTGTGTAGAGTACAAGTCTCATGAGTGGGGAGGCTCCCCACATACAGCTCTTCTCAATAGGGTGGAGTCAAAGGCTTTTCGTCTCATTAATATTCCTCCTCTTACTGGCTCCCTTCAACGTCTCTCTGACACTGTGCATCTTTATCTCTTTTCTATCGCTACTTCAATTGTCACTGTTCCTCTGAGCTGTCTGCTTGCATCCCTCCACCTCTACGACGGGCACGTAGCACCCGTCTAGCAACAAACTCTCATTCTTTTTCTGTCCAGCTCTCTAATGAAAGAGTTAACCGTTACTCCCAGTCCTTCATTTATGCAACTCTCTGGAACTGTCTTCCTCTGTCTGTAGTTCCTACTTCTTATGATCTCCAGTCTTTCAAACGCAGGGTGTCCAGGCATCTCGAAATAAAGGGATCTTGAATTTGGCTCTCTTTTGTATTATTATTTCTTTTTCTTGGAAGGAACGGTTTGCGGGCTCCTAGACTTTGTTTGCATCTTTCTTGCATAAAAATAAATAAATCTAATGTGTCACCTTCATCGTGCTTTAAATCGATTTCATAGTGCGTCATGTCAATTATAGCCCTCCGTACATTCCCTTGGAAAGCTGGGATTCCAAGGGGTTTCTTTTGCCTCTTGAATAAATACATAGCTAAGAACAAAATTTATTGAATGAATCTACTGCCTGCCGAAAGAATCTCTCCTCTGTTTCACGTAGTAGAAACGTTATTAGCCTCTGAAAACCATCGCGGTCAGGCAGTGTCCTGTTGGGCTGAGCCTGGTCGTGTCTAATAATTCTGAGGCCTTGTCTGACTCCTTGTCTAATAATTCTGAGGCCTTGTCTGANACAAGTCCCTACCCTGGGGTTCCCTCCTTTATTAACTTTTGAAAATGCCCAGTTCTGTCCTATATCGAGGATGCTGGGCACGATTGGGTTAATTGTGCACTGACACTAAACGACAGAAACGAGTCAATATTTAACAGCAACGAAATAACTGCTGTCGGGCGAGGTTTGGTGTGCCTGGCACCACTTGTTTTTTACTCAGCCGCTTTCCCTACTGCTGCACAGTTCCTGGTTGCACTGACTTGGTTCGTAGGTTCAGTGTTTGAAAATTATTTTGTACTGTATATAACAGTTATAAGGAAGGAGTGCTGTTGCCATCATGGTTCACTGGTACCACTGTGCCTTTGAACGTTCGTAACCCAGCCACAGCAAACCTGAAATACTGTTGGTAGTATGCCTTTTCACTTGCTTTTTCATTTAAAGAACAAAACCTAAGCGCTAGAAATCTTTTCCGAAAAAAGGAGATAATTTCAGGATCCACACATTTTGAGATGCCTGGATCCTGTGTACTCAAGGGACGGAGACCATAGGCAGGAAATTCAGACTGAGGACGACAGTTTCACGTTAACGTGTTGCTAACTCATGCATGAGAGAGCTAGACAGAAAGAAAGTGTGAAGCACTACTGGACGGGTGTTGTAAGCCCGCCATAATGTAGGAGGGATGCAAGTTAGCTGTTCATAAATGCAGTTACCACTGGAAAAGGAACAGTGAAAAGATACACAGCGCAGCACAGACAGGTTCAAGGGAGTTAGTAAATGGAGAATAGCTGGTGAGACGAAAAGCCCTTCAGTTTATTCTCTTTAGAAAGGCTCTAACTAGGAAACATTCCCCCCCCCCCACCGCCGCCCAAAATACAAGGCAGCTGTACCTTAAGCAGGGGAGCATAAAACCTCTGTACATTGTCAACAGTGATGCAGGGACGAAGAAGGCACCGAGGCAGCTTAACACATCCAGTCCTTTGGAAGCGGATTTTGCTGGTATATGCTCATGCCATGTCAGTTCGTAGTAATGACATATACGTACACTTCAGTCCAGCAAAATTTTAGCGAGTCGAACAGTACGATTTTCACAAGCTCCCTCTTTTTGTTCATACTTGGCCAGCAAGGAAATGATTCAGTTCTGGCGATTAGTCTCTGAATCATTCGAGAAGGCCCGATCCTGCAATAATCATATAAAGAGAACAGTGAGAATAGTGGTATGAGAAAGAGGCAATGGATGAGAGTAGTGGTGGGTGAGAGTGACAGTGTGTGTGAGAGTGAGAGCAGTGGTGTTTTAGAGTGGTAGTGGGAAAGAGTGATAGTCAATGAGAGCAGTGGTGGGTGAAAGTGGTAGTGTGTGAGAATGATAGTGAGAGTAGTAGTGAGTGACAATGTCAGTGGATGAGAGTGACAGTGAGAGCAGTTGTGAGTGAGAGTGGTGGTAGGTGGCAAAGTGGTGATGAGTGAGAGTCGACGAGAGTAAGAGATGGTTTGACTAAGAGATATTCAGTGAGTGTAATCTGAGCGTGAATGTTCGTGAGTGGGGTGGGAACCTCAGGTGACCAAACACTCGTTGTTGACTCTCACACAACGCCAGCCAACTCTCTCTCTCTCTCTCTCTCTCTCTCTCTCTCTCTCT
>JAGKTI010032253.1:0-11941 GCA_018397915.1 Birgus latro
ATATATGAGCTAGAATTGTTAAAAATTGACGGTAGAACGGATAAAGAGCAGGTATTTACGAGTAAGATACGGTATACTGAAGCATGAAATATGATTTATTCTCACTTTGCTGTAATTTGCATGGGAAACAATAATACTCAAGATATCTAGATTTGCATTTATACGAGCAAAATGATGTATTATTGCATACTTCATAGACTTCAATGATATGTTTCCTGCCAACTCACCAATCAGGAACTATACAGCAGCATATCTAGATTAAATGCACTTTACTCATGTAGCAGTAAATTCTATGTTCCTAATTTTATTCCGTAAGATGCAAATCCATAGTTTTCACAGAATTATTTTTAGAACCGAGGCTGCTTTATTTCTTGGCAAAGCTGGTTGGATGGTGACGTTCTCTGCAGCACAAATATATGAGGGATGCAGTAACACTCCATTTCTTTTTTCAGCAATTTCTTTCCACACGTGTGATCCAGCCATAACTAGCAGACCATGATGGAAAACACTGGTCACCAGATGTGTTTAATGCCACAGTTGTTCAATCAGTTTCTATATACCTGGCTATAATTTTCTCCCCTATACTATTGCTACCCTCCCAGTCTCAGTTATTACTAGTAAATTTCCAGTTTAGCTCAGTAATTATACTACTCTTGTATTCACAGTCTTGATTATTACCTTTCCCTTCAGTGTGCAATGATTTCTTAAGTTACCTGGTACAGCATCAATATTTCTTTTTCTAATCCAGTCTGATAGATATTCTTTACCTCTTTTTCCCGGAAACTTCTGATATCACTTTCATTCAATTCTGATTTATACATCTTCAGTCTGTTTACTGTTCCATTTTCCTAGCATTCTCTTAAACTGTTCTGAAGCCTGATGTTGGTCTCCTCCATTAAATATTATCTCATTAGTTCCTGTTTGTCAGTCACTGCTTGAATGGCCCTGTCAAACCAGAACCAGTATTCTCCGCCTTTCCTAAACCCATCTACTCCTCCACTACAACACCTGTCATTTCCTCTTAATTAACTAGTTTGTTTAATTATATGTGCATGGTACAGTCCTTAGTATAATTATTTACATGTAAGAGAAGCTCTTGAGATAGAACGGTGCCTCAGGATTTTATTTTCCGTGGATCTCATGAAATAGTCTGCATTATTTTATGAACAAATTTTGTAATAAAGGCAACACACCTGTGCTCAACCCCGAGTGCTTCACTGAAACAGGTATATATTTTGCCAGCATCCTAACCGCCAATTTTCTTTTACTCTTGGTAACTTTACCTAGCTTACCTAAATTAGCTAAAATAGTTTGGTGCAAAAACGAACTATACTGTATACTTCAACTAATAACTTAAGTGATTGCATTTACTTTTTGGTACTAGTGAAAATTTTTGGTACTCTATTTTTTACCCATTTCTGTAACTTAACTGCATAAGGGAACACTAAGGGCTCGGCCACGGTACAAAAACATATTTTGAGGCATGTTTAAAACATTGCTACGGCCATGTTTGCATTCATGTTCGACATCTCTCGTTTGGACGTTCAAACCCCCGAACTTGCTTCGAGACACTGCAGTGTGGAAGTTTCATGGCCGAGAACAAGTGTGGGGGCAAATACTCTCTTGGACATTGTCTTACTCAGCGGACGGGACTACTGCGTTGCCATGGATGATATGTACTGTACATTTGATTTAATATATACCTCCGGATGATTTTTGTGTGGCCTTATTATTGTATGTAAGTGCACATGATTGTCGTGAAATACATTATTCATTGCCCTCTAGCTGTAAACATTGATAAGTTGTTACACTTTATATAAATAAAAACTGATTCTATGCTTTGATATCTTGAACATGTACAGTAGCTCAGAGTACGGTAGGAATCTCCCGTTGCCAAATACCGTAGTGTCACAGCCAGGTGATCCGTAGGTGTTATTGCCTTCCTCATATTTGTGTTTTCCTTCTTAACTATGGGAGCTATTTTATTTACTAGCACCTCAAAATCCGATACTGACATACGCAAAAAAATTCTAAATGTCCCACTATCACTGAAGTGTTGAGGCAATGGTCCTGCATCGTCAAACACCACCTCATTATATAACATCTGCCTGTGTTCATCTCCCATCTTTAATGAGGGATGCAGCCAGTATCGGCGACGGCGTGTGTGTCAGTTACCGCATATAACAAATGTATCAGCCGCTGCCAGTAAGAGATCCTCCTCCTCTGCCATGTCGACGGTAACTGCCAGCTGTGCCCTGGGGGGGACCGTCATGATGTTTTGAACTTGATCGAATCTGTGTTTGCAGCATTTTGAAGCTAAACTGGACGGCAAGTTTGCCATCATGTTTGTGGCTTGTTCAGACGCATGTATGTAGCATGTTCCAGACAGGCTACCAGTAATGTTTTGTGCTATGTTTTGGGCTTCGTGTGGCCGAGCCCTAAAGCTAGTGAATAATACAAACCAGACTAATATTTACCAACACTGACCTAAGTGTGTCATCTGAAATGTCTGCCATGTAATAAAATATTGTACACATACACTTTCTTATTCGGTATATGCTTCTTAGCCTTAAATATGGGGGATAACGTTTTGTGCCCACGAATGTACTGTGGCATTCATTATTCTAGCAACCACTGCATCTGCTGCATGAATTAGCTATACACTCGAACTGCATGTGATATACTTCATGAAGCAACCCATTAAAAAATAATAATTATGTTTTTTATTTTTCATAATTTTCCAATGGCAAGATTATCACACACGGATATTATTCGACTAGAGGCAGAAGCGTATAGGCTTGCCCTCAAATGTGGTAACGACAACACTGAGCCGGCTAACACACAAACTTTGACAATTTTACCATTTCGAAAATCTGTTGAGCAAATATACAGGCAGTCTCATATTAACTCTGGAGCACAATTTATTATTATAACTCCAAATATTAGGCTATGCACTACATCTTCTTCTTCTGGGTATTATTGAGAAGCGGGATTTGCTAGTTAGGAATTACTGGGAGGTTATCAGTGCTCCTCGTATTTTTCCCCGTTATGTATCAGAGTTGCCTGGGCCCGGCAGCGACGATCTGCTGCTCCTCGTCAGACCCCGAGGAAGAGGCTGCTACTCGAGGCCCCTCAACAGGAAAATTGCCACTCCCTCTTCTGTTGACGACCCGGCACTGTCTAAGACCATGGATCAGACCACGGCACAAGTACACGAGCAACCATCGATGACGGAGGAGGGGCAGGATTGTTCAGATACTGCCTCCATGGCCAAGGAAGCGTCGACCGGCTCCTCGGCCGAGGAGGAGATTCGTAAGTCCTCCCCTCCTCCAGCATTGGAGGGCCTTCCATCTCGCCCTCCAATCATCGACCTCAAGGATCGGCTAGATGTAGCCTCCTACCGCCACCTCCTGACCCTCGATGCCCACACCCGGTCGTACCAGCTCGGAGCCACGACCTATACCACCCTCTACGACCTGCTCCGGGCTGCCGACATGGGTGAGGAGATCAGACCCGTCCTGATCATCCGCGGGGAGGAGGCACGTCTAGCCGATCTTAGAGCTTTCTATCATATGCTGCCGCCACGACTGCGGTAAGAGCTCGGCCGGTAGTGACGTGAGGCTGCCCTAATTATTTTCATCATGACACCTAGTTGGCCTAATATCCCCCAAGTGGATGATGGCCATTAACCCCCAAGGGGAAAAAAAAGAGTTGCCAGTTAGCCTGCTCTTGTGAGCTGGGGTATTTTGTAAGCTGTACATTAAGTTTTGTGTCTTTTTCTGTATGTTTTATGTGACCGTTAAATTATGTAATTTTATCCCAGTTTGTATGATAAATAACTTGGAGTGTTAAGCAGTGTAAGAAAACTCTGGATATTTTGGATGTCTCTGAGTTGGTAACTTGTAACTGTTGCTTCCTCGAGAAAGCACGAAACATTGGAGAAGTAGTAGATCACTCAAGAATATGTGAAGCTTATATAGGGATGGTGAAGATACTAGGGCAGTTTCAATCAGTTTCAGTTCAGTTTGAGTGTAGTTCAGTGTCAGTGCAATGTCAGGTCAGTTAGTGAAGATTGTATAGCTCTGCTACTTGTGAAAACAGTGAAGTGTAGTTGACAAGCATTAAGTGTAACTGTTTGGAAAGTAAAGACAGTGAACTCAAGAAGCCAGTGTTTATTTGCTACACCTCATCTGATCTCTTTGACACACACCGAAGGGCTGACCATAAGAAGAACAACTCAGTGGGCAATGCCCTTCCTAGACTGAACTACTGCTGTTGGAGCCAGTAGCAGTGTGGGACGAGGACATAACAGTATTATGGTCATTGGTCGCGTTTACAACCCTGCACCTAGAAGCAGCTGCTGGCAGGTTGTCTCACATTACAGGCAAGGGAGTTAGTCAGAGAAGTGAAGGAAGTCACAGGTGAACTGTACAATGTGGCCCCGATGTATGGAGTCGCCAACCCCGCCACTGATAAGAACAGAGAGGGAGAGCTGAGGTATCCCTAAAGTCGCAAGACGTTCTTTAAGGATGATGCAGTGAGAGTGGAATCTGAGACACTGCAGAAGGAAATGTTCAATTGATTCAACTGTGTGGGGGAACCGTGGGCATCTTGGAGACTATCCCCAGCTGATGCAAGTGACCTTGAAGCCCAGTATGTCCTATGAGGAGACAGACCAAGGCAGTGTCCAGTCACCTGTTTGGGTGACGGGCCCAATGGCGAGCTGCAGCATTGTTACAAAAGAGTCCTAGATGGGTGGCTGCCAAGTCCTGCACCACAGGCTTGACTCGCAGGTGGATCGACAGGCTTCTCGGATTTTTGTGTGCAAGACGGGCAGGTCTGGGGCCAGAGGTACTGCATGGTCAGACATAAGGGCTTGCATAGAAGCCAGGTCAACTATCTCATTTACCTGGATGCCCACATGAGAAAGCATCCACTGAAGGCACACCAACCAGGGCAGGGAGGAGAGGTAAAGGAGAAGGGATAGGATTGCACGGACTAATGGGACATGGAAGGGAGGATGCCGGGATAGGAGGCGGCAAAGTGAGGACTGAGAGTCAGTGTAAAGGACTACAGGTTGTGGGATCAGGGTATTCTGAACAAACGTCAGCATTCGAAGAAAAGCATGGATCTCCGTGGTGAGGATGCAGCGATACTCAGGTAAGGTCCACATTTGACAGAGGGAGAGGTCTTCATAGTAGGCAGCAGAGGCAAAATAATCGGGCAGGGAGTGGGACCAATCGGTGAACACCCGAAAGAACCCCATACAGAGTGTTGTCCATTTCAAGGTAATCTAGTTGGCGATGACGAGTTTGCTGACTTTTGGAATGGTATAGGAAGGAAGGGGGAGATCACGCGGGAAAGATACGATCAAGGGGGGACAGGAGAAATAGGGGAGATTGGGGAGGGAGAAGGAGGTAGGATTGAGAGGGAGTCGGAGGGTGTGTTAGTACAGGACCAACAGAGGAGTGGGTACAGTGGCTGGTTGGTTGAGAAAAGGGCTGAAAGGGGATGGGTACGGGGGTACCTGTTGACCTGGTAAAGGAGTATGCAATCATGCTCAGTACGGAGTGTCAAGAGGGGCAGCATCCCAGATTCTGCGTGTAGACATACCACAGGGGAAGACTTGAAAGCCCCCAGGGCAATACGAACGGCAGTGTTCTGGTGTGTCCAGTCCGCGTAAATGGGTGGACAAGGCAGACCCATACACCGATGTTCCATAATATAGGCGGCTCCTAATAAAGGCAGAACAGATATGGATGCACTACGTTGCCAATGAACAGCACGGATGTTTTATTTACTCGTATTCGTTACAGAAGCATTTAATCTTGTAAAATTTTCTAAACAGCCCCGTATTTCTCATATGTTTTAGCCTGCCAAGGATTTTTTTTCCTGCATTATTCAGTGTTTATAAATGAAAAAAAAAAGGCTATCATATATATTAATATTTAAGTTTGTTACACGAAAGGGTGGTCTCTTGTGGCGTTTATCCTCCTGTCACATTCCAGTACTCCTTTATGCCAAAACAGGTGAACGAACGCCTGGCAGGAGCTGCAAATTTATTTATGGTTTGAAAAACAGGAACGTCAGATGCTCACGTTTGGCAATACTTGCGTCTAGTTTTTATAGTATGGCCCTTAGATGATTCACCAGTAACTATATCAGCCCAGTAAATCTTGTGAATTTTGTAGGCAAAAGATTGTAAAATATTAATTACATTACACCATTTACACACTTTCAACATTTAGGTTGAAAATCAATCTTAAACACTCTTAGTTTTACATAAGATTTTTGATAATCCAACAATGACGACATATATAGCGAAAGGTCCCAGATGGACCGTGGGTAAGAGTAACATTATTGTGTTCAGTTCATCAGCCAGTCAGAAATCAGCAGCGCTGTTGGGTCTCTTGCTATCCATAGGGCCTCTAAGGTACAGCTCACCACCACCACCATCATCATCATCACACATCTCTCCTGTCTCTCCGTTCCCCTACCCCCATCACCTCTCTAACACTTTCCCACTTAGTGTTCTTCACATGATCAAACCATTTGAAGGTGTTTCTAATAGTTTGCAGTACAATCTTATCAAAATCACAGCACTCCTTCACTTCCTTATCTGCCTGTCTGTCTCTCCACGTAACTTCGCATGATCCTCTCAAATAATATATTTCCATGCGTGTCACTGGTTAGAACTGACTAATACTTGCAAAAACGTTTACATGGGGATTCAGATACAGTTTTCAGTCATGAACAGCAATACATCAAAAAGAAAATATGAAGTGACATAAGAATGATCCAAGTGTATAGTTGTGCATCTACATGCTTTGACAGCAATTGTGCCAGAGCACCGACCACAAAGTCCATAGCACATAACTTTACCTCAATATAAAAACATCTGAATCTCTGTCATTTTAAAATTGCTGGAAACAATGCAAAAGCAGTAATAAATCTTGCTAAATCAAACTTTCTTTACAACCAAGCATCCATATCATTAAATAATCCTAATGACAAAAGAATATACCAGTCAACTCTCAATTCTTTCAATAATAACGTAGTTCGTCACCCACTTCCTCACTAAAATCTTAGATGGTAGCACTATAAAAATGCACGTGTGGAAAAGCGAACATCCTTGCCAGTACGTTTGCCAGAAATTCTACCTAGTCAGTCAGAACATACCTGTACTAGAACTTGACTCTTTCGAAATTGCTCCACTTTGTACAGACTAGGTATGTAAATTCCATCCTAGACAGTTTACCAGTCATCAACGTTCCAGGTCCAGATGAAATTCCTCCAACTGTTTTGAAAAAGTTTTCCTCAGAACTTGCTCTTGTTCTAGCAAAATTATTCGGACTATGCATACATACAGTACTTCTTTATTCCCTAATTCTTGGAAAGAAACCAGTATCCACCCATTTCCGAAAAAAAAGGTTCCTCTGACCCCTCTGATTATAGATGAATTGCCATCACATCTTCTCTTGGTAAAGTATCTCAGATTATAAATAAGCACATTGATAAACATCTTCAATCCAACAATTTAATTTGTGACAGACAATATGGTTTTCGCCACGAATGATCCACTGTTGAAATACTCAATCACCCGACTCGTACATTAGTCAACTGACAAACATGGAGAAACCTATGAAGTAGCCCTTGATATTTCTAAAGTTTTTGACAGAATTTGGCACCAGTCCCTGCTTCCCAAACTCCCTTGCTATATATCTTTTGTTCCACTGATTTCCTCGTATCTCAGCAACAGAAAGATAATAGTAGATGATGTATATTCCAATTTCCACTCGATTAATGCAGGCGTGTCACAAGGATCAGTCCTGGCTCCAACCCTGTTCCTAGTTCATACTAATGATCTCATACTTATCACCCGTAATCCCATTCAGTCTCATATGCAGATGACTCAACACTTCACAGTTCATTCACACTTAAACACACATTCGCAAAGTTTAATATATCTAACTCATAACTCAGCATAGCAATCTCCATAAATCAAGACTTATCTAAGATCACTGAATGGGAAGAAAATAACATTGTCTCATATTTTATACTACGGAAACGAAATGTATACAATTTACTAACAGTCAGCTATTCCCTGATTCCTACATTACCTTCAGTGCTAATAATATTCCAATCTCTAGACGTACTGAACTACTCCGTGTTTCACTTAAAAAAGCCCTCAGCTGGACCTCTCGTAATAGATCACTTGCTGAAACCACTTCAAAGAAACCTGGATTATTGTTCAGAATCCGTAACTTCTTCATTGGCGAACAGTTAGCTGTAATTTACAAGTCATGTGCGCTGTCAGCTGGAATATTGCACACCCTCGTGGAGCGAATGTGGAGAGGTTGCACTAAACAACAGGAGGAAATTCAGAACAAACCTCTAAGAATTACTAATAACCCTGCAATTGCAAATGACCTACCTCCACTTCAAGAAGGAATGTTGCCTCCCTTGCATTATTTTAGATATTTTTATGGTAAACGCCCAGATGAAGTAGCATCCATTGTGCCACCTCTCCACGCCTTCCCCGTGCTATGCGTACACAGGCATCTGGTAATGCTCATGACTAGACTGTCACACTGCCATGTTACAGAACTTCCGCCTATCAACATTCTTTTACTCCCCGAACTACATCTCTTTGGAACTCGCTTCCCCAGAATAGTTCCCCCCCCGAACTTCAACCAGCAGCATTTCAACTGTCACAGATTTTTTATGAATGGAGGACACCTGTTATCTGGTGTATGGATTGTATTGTTATTCATTTGTATTTTTCTCATTTCGTTCATCTTCTGTAAAAATAAGAATGTCACAGAATTTCTAGAAAATCAGTGGAATTTGTGGGAACAGTTCCTAGCGCAAATGTACATTCTTCATGAAACCGATATATGTTCACTTGCCTTTTTGGGTTGAAAATTGAAAGTAGTTGGACTCATCCGACCAGCCATGTTTGTTCCTGACTCTGACAATGGCAAGGTAGTCAGTGGCCACTTCGAGGTTGGTCAGAGTGTAAGCCATGGAATACTGTGCCTTGTTCACTTCATCCTCAGCCCCCACTGCGCTAGATACCTTATTCCACGACCCTTCCATAACCAGGCTCCCATTTCCCTGTCGACATCAGTCACTAGAATCAACGCCATGGTCCACATGAGTATATCTGGCGATTTTCTTGCAGAATATCCCGAATGGAAACTTTTAGGCACTTACAAATTTATCTTAGAAATTGATTGACAAGGATACAGAGAATGGCAGACATATTTAATATGAAAATAATATGCTTGGTTTATATTAATGATGGGAGCAGCTTATGATCTTGATAATATTGGATTTTCCTGTGAATGAGTAACTTTGTACCTTTAAAGAATCTTAAAGTGAACAGTTTTCGGGCTAGCGGTAAATGAGTAATTCAAGTTTACATTGTTCAAGTGACCTGAAGAAGGTCGGGCTGCAAGATCTCACCTGCCAGACCCCCCGATGTGTCTTTCGGTACATGATGATGAATTCTTTCACAGGGTAGTAGCTTTCTGTTTTCCAGGTGAGAGTGTATCTGGTACTTTCATCACCGTTAGGGCTACTGGTGATGTCTGGAACCTCTGGTAGTCCTAAGAATACCAGAAAGCTTGTATAATGCTTGTCAGAATTCACTGCCTGACAATAAAGTTTCCTTAAAAGTAAAAAATCAGAAGTTAACAAGAATAACTGTTCATTAGTTCAACTGTTCGAATGAATTAGAAGACCTCATTTAACTCTTTACTGTATGTAATTAGCAGATGTTATGCAGACCAACATATCTAAGTTCGAGCATCAGTGGGATAATGTTGGAAGATAAGGCTGATCATAAAAACTATCAAAAAGCTGAAAGCACAATGAAGTTCATGAAAATTATCTGCTCTTCTTACCTGTCACCTGGATTGCTGCATGTTTTCGACCATGGACGTTCTCAGCGATACACATATAAGATCCAAAATCCTTTTCTGCGAAGGATGTTATGAGCAATGAGTGTCGGTGAGTTGGAAGGCTATGACCACTGAGGACGGTGGTGGTTGTGTGAGTGTGAGTTGGTAGCTGTGGCTGGGTGTCCCTCACTGTATCCTGCACTGGGTGGCCATCTCGCGTCCACACCACTTCAGGTGTGGGACGTCCTTGCACAACACATACCAGCTCCATCTGGCCTCCTTCACGTGTCCTCAACACTGTCTGTGTAATAAACACAACCCAACCTGGAAAACTTTTCTTGCAATCAATAAAGACGTTATTCCATAATTATTACTCACTCGGAACTTAGGGAAAGTAGCCTAGTTACTGTGGTTCACTTCACTTAAGGAGACTATCTTAACTCCATATTTATTCTTGTACTGATGAAACAGAAGAGCATCCTGTGGACTAAGCGGTCACAATAGAAATTGTTTCGGTATGAAACCTACTGAAAAAGTAATTTTTTCATAACATCATACTTATTTATTCATGAATATTTGTTCCATGCTTTCTATAATACAAGTACATACGTATCCAAATATATATATATACTAATTTCCACATATTTGTCTTTTCATTTGCTTTTGTAATAAATTTGTTAAATTGTAAAGAGACTTTATGGACACCCTGTATATATATACATATACATATACATATACATATACATATATCTATCTATCTATATACCTAGGCTGTTTCCCCCAAGAAAAGGGAGGTAGCCGAGACAGGTCAGCACACTACCAATTTACTCATCCACTCATGCACATTCATTTGCACCTTAGCCCTAAAGAGGAGAAGGGACAGATCCTCTCCGCACCACACCGCACGAGGGTCAACTACGCAGTGCAGTCAGTGACATCCGCAGCAGGGCCCGACAGCAAAGCTGGTTTACCCCTGCAACATCAGAATGTATCCAGCCTCTTACCTGCAACTGACCTGATCAGCTGATCAGACAAAATGCAGGAGAATATCTCCTCAGGGCTGCGTCATCATTTATTCATTCAAAATTTCTCTCCATTCATTTCTATCACGCACAGCCACTCTTCCTTGCTCAACAGACAACCCTCTCGCATCCAACGCTCTCTTCACACTGTTCATCCATCCTATTCGTGGTCTTCCTCTCAGCCTTACACCTCTCACATCAGATCTAGTTATCTTTTTCACCAATCGCTCATTATCCATTCTCTCCATATGCCCAAACCATCGCAACACCCTCTGTTCAACTCGATCAGCCATCTCCCGAACAATTCCAGTTCTCCTTCGCACTTCAGCATTTCTCACTCGATCCATATGCGTCACTCCACACATACTTCTCAGACACCTCATCTCCATTACATTCAAACTTTTCCTCTCTGCTACACCCATATTCCATGTTTCAGCCCCATATAATGCAGTCGGTACCACAACACCCTCATACAGCCTTCTCTTTACATCCATTCTGAGTGAACGACATCCAAACACTTTTTTCATTCCTCCNACGCAGTGCAGTCAGTGACATCCGCAGCAGGGCCCGACAGCAAAGCTGGTTTACCCCTGCCACATCATAATGGATCCAGCCCCTTACCTGCACCTGACCTGATCAGCTGATCAGACAAAATGCAGGAGAATATCCCCTCAGGGCTGCGTCATCATTTATTCATTCACAATTTCTCTCCATTCATTTCTATCACGCACAGCCACTCTTCCTTGCTCAACAGACAACCCTCTCGCATCCAACGCTCTCTTCACACTGTCCATCCATCCTATTCGTGGTCTTCCTCTCAGCCTTACACCTCTCACATCAGATCTAGTTATCTTTTTCACCAATCGCTCATTATCCATTCTCTCCATATGCCCAAACCATCGCAACACCCTCTGTTCAACTCGATCAGCCATCTCCCGAACAATTCCAGTTCTCCTTCGCACTTCATCATTTCTCACTCGATCCATATGCGTCACTCCACACATACTCCTCAGA
>JAGKTI010032255.1:0-11940 GCA_018397915.1 Birgus latro
TATCATCATCAGCCATTGCAAGTCCACTGTTGAACAAGAATCTCCCCAATCGTTTTCCATGAATTCCTTGACGGAGCAAATCTCTGCCACGTTTTGCCTGGAAACTTCTTTATATCAACTCTCCACCTCTTGTCTGGCGTTTTTCTGCTACGCTTACAGTCTCTTGGAGTCCAGTTAGTCAGCCTCTTGCTCCATCGGTTATCCCTTATTCTTGGTACATGACATACCCTCTACCATTTCTGTTCTCTTTTTACTACTGAAATGTCTTTTAGTTTAGTCTGCTCTCTCGCCCAAGTTGATCTTTTCGTGTCTCTTAAAGATATTCTCAACATTGATCTTTCCATTCATCTTTGAAAATGCATTAGTTGTTTTTCCATTGATATTGTCAGTTTCCTGATCTCACAACAGTACGTTATAGCTGAGATTATACATTCGTCATATACTTTTCGTTCCATACATATTGGTAAGCTGCAGTGTCTCTATATTTACCAAAAGCTCTCCATTAGTCTTTCGTTAGTTTTAGTATTTGCCACAAATAATTGTACTCTTCGACTTGCTCAAGAATTTCTTCGCTTATTCTGATGACGGTCTTGTGTGTACTTAGACTGAACATTAGATTTACTCCAGTTCATTTTTAGTCGTGCTTTGAGACTTTCTCTATTTAGGTCATTTACCATTTCTTCCAGTGTCTCTGCTGTTTCTGAGATTAGGGCAATGTCATCTGCAAATCTTAAATGGTTTATATTTTCTCCGTTTATTCCTACTCCTTTGTTCTCCCAGTCTAGCTTTCTGAACATACTTTCTAGGCATGCTGTACATAATTTTGATGAACTTGTATCTCTGACGCACGCCCTTCTCAATCTTAATTTTTTCCGAGTTTATGTGCGATTTACATGTAGCAGTTCCCTCTTTATATATGTTTTCGAGCAGTTTTGCAATGTTCTCACTTACTCCTTGTTCTCGCAAAGAATTTATAAATGCAATGTGCTCCTCTGAGTTGAAAGGCTTTTATTAATAAACAAGACCTAAGCACTGTAGTTTATTCTGTAGTTTTCTCTAGTCCTCGATTAATTGTGTGTAGATGATCAGTAGTCGAATACCTGCTTCGGAATCCTGCCTGTTCACGAGGTTGGTTTTCTTCCAAATATTCTGTTTGTAAGGACTTTAGTGAAGTCTTCGTTTTTTTTTATTTTTTTATGTGTCCGACTCTGGGCATAGGCTTCACAGCCTGCTATCAAGGCCCAGCAGTCCTCCTACATACCATACACCTCTACATGTCACCACTTCGGCGCTAACACCCACTGTCCATATTGAATACATGCTAGGGCTGTCTCATACAGGACTGGTGTATTGGTATTAACGGGGGTAATTGTGCGACATGTTGGCGGGTCTTGTGGTATATTAGTAAAGCTTGATTTAACGAAATTCAAATCCTTAAACTGGCAGTAAGCTAATGGGTCGATAGTTACTAAGATCTTCTGAGTTGCCTTAATTGTAAAGGAACGTAACTATTGCATTACACCATTTTTTTTTTCGTTACACTGAATGAACAAGTGGGGGAGCCTGTGTTGTACTTCTGCTCCTGCATCCGACACTAGCCTGAATCTGCTACTGTTCCATCTTCTGGGGCCTTCCTTTTTTTCATATTCTTAAAATAAATGTTTACATTGGTGTTACCTCAGGTGGAGGTATGCAAGCAGACAGTTCATAGGAGCAGTGACCATTGAAGTAGCGATAGAAAAGGGATAAAGATGCAATAGTGCGGCAAAGAGACAGAGGTTGAAAGGAGCCAGTAAGAAGAGGTGAGTTAATGAGACGAAAAGCCTTTGACTCCACTTTGTTGACAAGAGTTGTACGTGGGAAGCCTCATCTCACGTGTTGTACTCAGCACGGGAACGAATGAAACCCTTATAGAAAGCCAACAACTGTGTAAGGGTAAAAAAGGCAAGGAGTCGGCTTAACACACCCAATATCTTGGAAGCAGACTTTTCAAGAGAGGTAATATGATCTTTGCAAGATCATATTACCCAAGACAATGAAACCCCAAGCCTGTTTAAGGATGATGCAGAATTGAACTGGATGTTGTTAAATTTAGAGTCCTCGTGCCATTTTCCACAAAAAATTTATGTGAATCTGGTTTGTGGTAGGTGGGGCCACCCATCATCCACCTACTTGTAGCGGTACTCTGTTTTAAGGGTAGCTCTACATTCAGTGGCAAGCCATATGATTTCCTGTAAACCAGGAAAGCATTTAAAACGCTGGGTGGTAACCTTATAACCAACCAACACGTGTTCCCTACGTGACAACAAGTGGGTTGGCGGAGGGTTAGTGCCCCTCCCCGGAAAACAACTAACTAAAAATTCAGACAAGAAGCCTCAGACCAGGACTGACCAAATGGCGACGACTAAGGACCGAACAAAGGACATGGTACGGATAGCAATATGGAATGTAAGGGGTGCAAATGATGAGGTGAAAGAAAGAGAGATTGTCCAAGTGCTTGAGGGTGCGAAAGTGGATGTATGTGGATTAACTGAAACTAAATGGAGGGGTGAGAGTGTGAGAGAATGGGAGTATGGATGGGGTATATGCATGGGAGTAGGTGAGAATGAAAGGGCAAAAGAAGGAGTGTGCATTATTTTGAGTAACAAACGGAAGGAGAATATACGAGAGTATGGATCAGTCGGCTCAAGGATTGTGTGGGTAAGATTGAAAGTTGGACTACAAATGTGGGCGATTGTGTGCGTGTATGCACCACCGCAAGATCGTGCAAGCTTAGTGAGAGAAGAGTTCTAGACAGATGTGGAAGCGTGCATGGAAAAGTTTGAAGGGAATGAGAGAGTGTTTTTGAGTGGTGATATGAATGGTAAAGTAGGGAATGTGAAGGTGGATGGAGTATTGGGTGAGTGGGGTGTGCCTGTTGAGATGGATGAGAATGTCAATGCTATAGTGGACACTTGTGCCAGGAGGAGGTTGGTGATAGCTAATACCCTCTTCAGGCACAAAATGATCAATAGGTATACGCGGCGAGTGATGAGAAGGATGGGTGGTGAACTGAATGAACGGAAGGCAATGATTGATTATGTGTGTGGATGAGAGGATGAGGTGTGTAATGGATGCAAGAGTATATAGAGGCTGGGGGAGTGGACTTTCAGACCACCACTTGTTGGTGGTCAGAATCAAAGTCCAAAGGAAATGGAGAAACAGAAGAAGGGAAAGACAGGAGGATGGACTTCATACAAAGAGGGTGGAAAAGTTACAAGAGGATGGAAAAAGGGCAGAATATAAGAAGGAAGTGGAGGAGCAATTGGGTAGATATAGACTGGAGTAGGTGGCGGATGTGGAAGATATGTGCAAGATATTCACAGAAGAAATCTGTCCAGTATGTGAGGTGGTGTGTGAGATGAAGAGAAGATGAAAGGGGGTGCAGGGAAGAGCTTGGTGGACTGAAGAGGTGAGAGAGGCTGTTGCATAAAAGAAGAAAGTATATAGTGAATGGATGAGAAACAGGGGCGTGGAAGAAGTTGAGAGTCAGAAGAGAGAGTTATATGTAGAGAGGAAGAGAGAGGTGAAAAGATTAGTAAGAGAGAGTAAGAAGAGAGTGGATGAGGAATTTGGAAGGAACTTGAAAGTAAAGTGGAGGGAATGTAAGAAAATGGTCTGGGAAGATGTAAAGAGTTTTAGACAGGGTGCTAAAAAAGTTAGTTGGGGAGCGCAAGATAAAAATGGTAGGTTACTAAGAGTTTTAGACAGGGAGCTAGAGAAGTTAGTTGGGGAATGAAAGATAAAAAATGGTATGTTACTAGTCGAGAAGGGAGAAAAAGTAAGCAGATGGAGAGAACACTTTAAGGAATTGCTGAACATAGAGAATGAAAATAATGCAAGTATAAGTGGCTTGGAAATGGCTGGGAGAAGGAGGGATGTGAGAAGAGAGGAAGTAATTAGGAGGATGGAAGTTGTGGAAGCAATGAAGAAAGTTAAAATGAGGAAAGCCCCAGGAACTGATAGAGTGTGTGGTGAAATGCTGAAGCATGGGGGAGAGATACTAGCAGAGTGGATGTGGAAGATGTGCGGATTGGCCTGGGAGGAAGGAAGAGTCCTGGAGGATTGGAAGTCAGGTATAATTATTCCCCTGTACAAAGGAAAAGGGGAAACAGAAGTGTGTGGTAATCATAGGGGCATTTGTCTTCTTCGTTAATAGGAAAAGTATATGGTAAGATACTTATTGATAGGGTAATAACAGAGGAATTAGTTGGAGAAGAACAGGGAGGTTTTAGGAAGAGAAGAGGTTGTGTAGATCAGATATTCGTCCTTAGATCTTTAGTGGAAAGGTTTCTAGAGAAGGGAAAGAAGTTGTATGCGGCCTTCATGGATTTGGAGAAAACATATGACAGGGTGGATAGACAAGGATCGTGGAAAGTATTAAGAATGTATGAAGTAAGTGGGAAGTTGTTGAAGGCCGCGAAGAGTATGTATGAGGGTGCTAAGGCTGCAGTGCGTGTGTATAGTGAATTGAGTGAATTTTTCTATTTGAAGGTTGGATTGAAACAAGGATGTGTCGTGTCTCAATGGTTGTTCAATCTGTATATGGATTGGGTTGTAAAAGAGATACAAGGTCGGGCAGTGGATATTGGAGCCGCCCTAGTGAGAGAGGGCAGTGTTTGGAAACTCCCTGTACTATTGTTTGCAGATGATTCTGTGTTGCTAAGTGAAGAGGAAGGGGAGCTGCAAGGTTTGGTGGATGAGTATGGGATAGTGTGTAAGAAACGGAATCTAAAGGTGAATGTAGGGAAGAGTAAAGTTATGGTCTTCGAGAGAAGTGAAGTAAGTGAATGTACAGTGAGGTTGGATGAGGAGGGAATGGACAATGTGAGTGCGTTTAAATACATGGGAAGTGTGATGAGTTAGGATGGAAGTTTAGAGGGTGAAGTGCTTGAATGTGTACAACAGGGAAGAAAGGTTGCTGGTTCCTTGAAAGCAGTGATAAGAAACAGGGAAGTGAGCATGTTAGTGAAAAAGCTACTACATGACAGTATTGTGATACCAACTCTAACGTATGGAAGTGAAGCTTGGACCTTGTTGGAGGGACGGAAGTCAAGACTGAGAGCAATGGATATGAGTTATTTGAGAGGAGTATGTGGAGTCACATGGAAAGACAGACTGACAAATGAGGAAGTGAAGGAGCATTGTGGTGTGGATGTGGATGTGATAGGAAGCATTAGGAGAAACACAGTGAGGTGGTTTGGCCATGTGGAGAGGATGGAGAGTGAGAGACTGACGAGGAGAGTGTATGTGAGTGAGGTGGAGGGGGGGAGAGGGAGGGGGAGGCCAAGGATGAGATGGCAGGATGAAGTGGAAAGGTATATGAGGGAGAAGGGTGTGAGCTGAGAGCAGGGCAATGAAATAGTGGGGGACAGGGCGACATGGAGGTGATTTTTTTGTGGCCACCCCTTACGGGATTAAGGCGTCTGGCAATAGACAGATAGATAGGTTTCTCCACCCTTCCACACATAAAAAGTAAAAACCGAAGCCGGTTGGATGTGGACCTAGATATGAGACGTGCGTTATCAGTGACTCAGCCTTGCATCAGTCGACTGACTGAAAGCAGTGTCATCCATCCCATTGATGTGTAACAAAATATGCATTCTGATTGAAAGTTGAAAGCATTAGAGTAAATGGAGGGTACCAAAGCAGTTTTTTCATCATTATTTTTGAGGGGCTTGAGAGAAAATTGAAGGGGGCCACGAGGATGTTAAGATCCCCACAAGTGGTGAATGAAGTGAAAAAGTTTGCGAAACACTGGTGTACGTTTTGTTGAGAAGGACAAGGGGGTACTCTTGTATTGAAGAATAAGTCACCTTAGTTTTGGTGCCCCTTGGACTTGGTGTGTGGTGAGGCGAACCGGGATTGTCTAAGGTTGCCATAGGGAAACATTCCTTTTTCAGTTTATAAACCTCGAGGATGGAATAAAACTCTTTTTCGTAAAAAAATGTACATACCGGCATATATATATATATATATATTCTTTTAAATATAGGTTAGTGAGCAATAGGGCGGGTCAAAAATCTAAAATTCGACGAAGCATGGCTATTTTGATGCCCTATAGTATGTTCTCGCATGAACTAATTTTATTTTTTAAAATGAGTCAGCGGTACTGCAGCAACGTGCAGTTTAGTTTTTACGGCACAGACGCTCCAAGCATTCAGTGATTACCGTTGACTGGCAACTCGATTAATGATAACACATTGTTTTGCATTTCTGTTACCAACTACACGAACTGGTACTGGTTTACAGTTTTAAATTTTGTATGAGTCTGCGCATTTTACTGGAATCATGGCCAGTTGCAGCACACGAGAAAGAACGAAAGACTTTCGGCTCATCACTCAGTCTTCCGGTAAATCAGTTGCCCACTAGCTGTGATCTCATAAGGGCATATTTGGATCATAAATCCACAAATCTGTCACTGAGCACCCAAGCCTATGCGAAAACTGTTGCACTTGAAGTAGCAGGAATTTACAAGAAAGCTTCCATCTCAACTATTGATTACGCGAGTTTTGTTATTCGTGTGAGACGCCTGACAGCAAAGGCACAGGAGCTTAAAAAATATCCAGTGAGCAGAAGGACTTCCAACACCTACACAGAGAAACTCGCCAGCGTTGACACCTTATTTGACATTAGTCGTTGCAAATGTTTCAAAAACTTCAATGCACGTGAGAGGTCTGAGAGTCAAGGTGCTAGAGCAGACGAGATATCGCCTGAGGAGTGGCCTTTCTGGGTTGACCAAAATATTTGCAGAAAAATGTATACTGGTGGAAGAGACCGGAAGAAGACAGCACAAAATAAATGTGCAGCAAATAGAGTGATGAAAAGGAAGCTCTATGAAGAGTCCACTAGGGATACTAAACAAAATAATGAAGATATAATGACAGCATGTATTGACGAAAGTGATGCCTGTGATGAACAGTATGATCAATATGTTAATGATGATACTGCAGAAATAGATGGAAGCAAACAGTCAGAACAGTGTCAGAACAGATTAGTCTATTCTGAGCTGAGTCGTGTAGCTGATCGATGTCAAGTAAGCAACAGAGACATCTGCTCCATTGTGAATGCATCACTGAAAGATATGAATATTCTTTGTGAAGAAAATATAGTTGATCCCACGAAACTCTGCCGTCAGAGAAATTACTGGAGAGATGTAACATTGCAACAGCATAAAAATGACTTGGAGATCGTTTGCATCGGTTTCGATGGAAAAATCGATCAGATGCTCAAGAAAACCCTAGATGGTCAGAGAATCAGCAAGGAAGATCACAACTCAGTAGGTGCTTTTCCTGACGCCATTTACATCGACCACGTTTCTCCCGAAAGTGGAAGAGCAGCAGATATTGCCAAGGAAGTCATGTCTGTCATTCGAGAAACAGATTCAACAGATTCGTTGCAAGCTATCGTCTGTGATGGGACAACAAATGTCAATACTGGAAAGAGAAATGGAGTGATTCGTGAGCTCGAAACACAGTTTGGCAGACCACTACTGTCACGAATTTTCTACACCGTAAAATTATGTAACGTAAATTGTGACATCGAGTGATTTTGCGGGAGCAATGAATGATTCTGAAATGCACAAGATTTCGCTCATTCTCTCAACCGTCCGCTCGCTTACTTATAATCACATCAAGTTGTCAAAACTTTCGTCATTCTTTCGCGAGTGATTGCTTTTATGTGCAGATGGTGCATTCCTCTGAGCGATAATTTCTGAATTATCGCTTCCGCCTCCCTGGCCGTTACCGGCCACACCCTTTTCACACGCTCCTCACATAGCCAGTCTGTTTCTAGTCATGGAGCGTGCGGGTTATGCTTTACGAAAGCTCGAGTGATCACTTTTCTTAGCGATTTCAGATCTCAGTTTGTATCGGTGTGTATTCCCGAAGCTCCCACCTGCTTGGTGATCGACTGCAGCACGGTCTTCTATACCAATTAGTATTTCCTTTTGTTTTCCTAGGCTCAAGTTTTGGGTTATTTAGCTATTTGTCTGAGTGTTTGAGTGAGTGTGTTTCCCTTTCTTGATTTGAATTGGAGTCATGTAACGTAAATTTATTTTCTTGTATTCAATAAATTTTCAGTTCGTTTTCTTGAGCTTTGTTAAATGTAACAGTCGTGTTTAATTTCTCCACATATTTAGTACACTTTTGCTACTCCACGTTAGCACAACTCTTTATATTAATCACGACTGGTACTTAGGCCAGCTTTTGGCATTAATCCTTAAATCCATTGCGCTAGCTAGGAGTTTGGCTCAGCCAAGATCCTGTTTATTATTATTATTATTATTTTTTGAATGTTAAGGGGAGAAACTAACTTTCTCAGAGGCCAACGGTACAATATTACAGCCTACTTGAGCGTCTAGTCTCTGCTGTGTACCGTTGAGAAAGTCTATAAATTCTCGACTCTAGAGAATTGGCGAAGTAAGCCAGCATAAAAGTGAAATCGCCACTTGATTTTACGAGTCTATTCTCTCGTAAACATAAATGACTCGATAGTCATTCCTAGCACACATAGCTATACATTGTATACTCCAATTATACAATATTACATTTTCCCCCTGACATTTGGCGACCTCATTCCAGGATAAACACCTAGCTTGGAATTATTACCAAATTACTCACTCACTCTTACTTTAGTCACTCAGTCTCAAACTGAGCACGATGGAATCCAGTGCATATGTGCAAGAAGCTAAGGATATGGGGCTTACTAACCCCCAGGAAATTCGAGATTATGTCCTGTCGCGCTTCAATTACGAGCAGCAACGCGAGAATGCCGCCCGTGAAGAGCGGAAAATTGAGCGGGAGGAACGGCAGAAAATACGTGAATACAAGCGTGCCGAGCGCAAGGCACGTGAAGAACACGAGCATGCTGAGCGCGAGGCACGTGAGAGAAAACGTGAACACGAGCACGAAGCACGTGAACACGAGCGTGCCGAGCGCGAGGCACATGAAAAACACGAGCTGGAAGTGCTGAAGCTGAAGCGAGACTCCTTGGCTTCAGGCACATCGGGTGCAGCTAACCTAAGCTCTGCTAGCGCTTTCTCAGCACCTGTTCTAACAACTCCACGTCTCAAGCTTCCTTCTTACAAGGAAGGCGAGCGAATCGAGCCATTTATAGCTCGTTTCGAAGACATGGCAAAGCTGTACGATCTGGATGAGGCAGCTAAGCGGCCTCAGTTCCTTAGCCTGTTTGGGGGCCCTGCCCTCGACATTCTCCACAGAATTCGCGGAGCTAATCTCACTTACGAGATGATGAAGACCGCACTCATCAAAGCGTACGGTCTTACCGTTGATCATGCTAGGAACCAGTTCATGAAGGCGCGTCTCCAGGAAAAGGAGACAGCTGTTCAGTTCCTTGACCGTCTCACGGCATACTTAGGCGAGTGGATAGAGAAGGACGAGACTCCAAGCACACGAGAGGGAATGATCGACCTCGTGCTGCGCACACAGCTGGAAAAGTCGTGGCCTGTTGAGCTTATGGTCCAGCTCAAGATGTCCAAAGTGAAGGATGCAAACCAAATGGTGGAAAAGGCTGATGCTTTCTTTACTGTGTACGGGTACCAAACTCGTAGGCAACAGCCATGGAATAAGAAAGATACTGCTAAGTCTAGTAAGCATTCCCAGACTGAACCCCAGCATCAAGGCCGTTCTCAGAATAATGGCCAAGGTCCAAACAAACTGCAGAAGGACAAGGGGCAGAATACACAGAAACCTGACTGGAAGAGGTAAACAAGTACCCTAACCAGCAGCAGTATCAGCCACGCAAGGGACAAACCTTTTCAGCACCAGCCCCATTGCATCGGAGGCAGGAGGCAAACGCAGCCTTCATTCCCCAACAGGCGCACGATGGTGCCGTCCCCACCAGCACAGGTCCTCCTTCACAGTTCACTAGTCCCCCTCAGATGGTGAATTCTCCTCCACAGGTCGTCAATGTTCCTGCTCCCCAGATGGTGAGTACAAGTCCTCGTGCACCTAGTTTGGGTTCGACCCCTAAGGCATCTAGTCCGGTCAGATTTGAAGAGTTGTGTGCCATGCAGCCTTATCAATGGCTGGCCGCTTCCTCCACAGGCCCTCCCACAGGTAAAAGTGCCTTCCTTGTTCAGCCAGGGTTTGTGGGAGGTGTTTCTGTTAATGTTCTGAGAGACAATGGTTCCTCAGGTTGTACTGTCTGGCAGAGTCTTGTTCGTCCTGAAGAATACACAGGCAGACAGATCCAAGCTCAGCTTACTGATGGATCAGTGAGATTGTTCCCTGAGGCACATATCCAGGTAGCATCTCCCTTTTACACAGGTTCAACAGTTGCAGTTGTCATGCAAGAACCTATGTTTGACCTCATTATAGGTAACATATCAGGTGCCAAGTATAGTTGCACCTCAGATGTCCCTACTCAGACTTCGGCTGCAGTAACACGAGCCATGGCCAAGGCTCCAAATTGTGTTGCCCCGGTGGCTATTGCATTGCCGCAAGATCTGATTTGTAGTCAAGATGTTGTCCAAGAGCAACAATCTGACCCGACACTTGCTGTTGTGCGGACGAAACAAAAGGGTAAAGTGACCAAGTATTCACGGGGTGGACGAGCCAGGTTCCTTCGCAAACGAGGACGGCTCTACTGTGAGTCACGAACACTCGAGGGCGAGGTTCGACTGCAGTTTGTTGTTCCCGCGAAGTACCGCCAAGCAGTATTAGAATGGGGTCATTTTTCAGCGTCAGGAGATCATATGGGCAAAAGGAAAACCCAAGGCCGTATCCGTGCTGACTTTTTCTGGCCAGGAATGGGACAGGAATTAGACAGTTTTGTGCACTCCTGTAATGTGTGTCGACGTACCACCATTCAGGAAAGTTTCCTTCCTGTGCCGTTTGAATCCACGCCCATAATCTCTGAGTCGTGTGAGAGAGAGGGCAGTGGTAATGTGGGTGCAGACCTGACGTCTCACTCATTGGCCACACAGGACAAAATATGTCTGGGGTCTGTACATACATATGTACCGTACCTCACTGCACAGCCACGGCGATCCCAGCCGAGGACACCGAGGACAAATGAGCAGTCACGGTGATCCCAACCGCGGACACCGACGACGAGCCCTTATTAGTCGTAAGCGTAGGGCTTGTGCATATTGTATGTACCATAGTTAAGGGGGAAGTTCAAGATCCCGCAGAGGCAATCTGAGGCTGTGTTTGAATTACCTTGTGGTGTGTCTCGAGCTGTGGGCGTCTCTGAGGATTCCCGGAGATTACACAAAAGCCACATGAGTGTTCACACCCACGCAGGGTGTTAAAATGTTACCTGCCCAAGTTTGCATAGGGATTCTCGACTTACCTTTATTACTTATAAGTGAGCAGTCACGGCGATCCCAACTGAGGACACCGATGACAAACGGGCAGTCGCGGTGATCCCACCGCGGACACTGACGACGAGCCCTTTGTAATAGTAAGTATAGCTATAAGTGTGCAGTCACGGCAATCCCAACCGAGGACACTGATGACAAACAGGCAGTCGCGGCGATCCCAACCGAGGACACCGACGACGAGCCCTTTATTAGAAGTAAGTATAGGTTAAAAAGGGCAACTTTTGAGGAAATAATGGCGACCTCCTATGTACAAACTTGCTGTTAACTGATTTTCAGCTAAAGTGTACTTTCTGTTGTGCATGGATTGATTGCTGGGTGGATGAAATTGTAATTTAGTACAAATTCTCACATTGACACTATTGATGTTCCACCTTGACTCATTCCACAGGTACAGTTGTTGGGTGAAGCAGATGTCCAGGACCATTGATTGTCTCTGCTGCACACTGTCACCTCTTCTCCTGTGCCCTCGTCGCCTTTATTATTGCATTAATTTGTATTATTATTATTGCTTTACATGTAGGTACAGTTACACTACAACTGTTACACCTACACCA
>JAGKTI010032257.1:0-11940 GCA_018397915.1 Birgus latro
TCTCTCTCTCTCTCTCTCTCTCTCTCTCTCTCTCTCTCTACTCCGCGCGAAACAGTTTGACGCCACCGGGTTGTTGCACCCCATATCTGCAAGCCGTCTGTCATGAGGCTGTACGCTGTTGCATGCTCCTGACATTCACAAGAGTCATTTCACCTTAACTCAGCCGAGATTTTTGTCCTTTTGCGGCTTATTTCACGGAGCACAGTGGCGGAATAAGACAATACTCTTTCTCTAACTCCTTTTCATTGCACAAATTGCGTCATATTAACAGTTTTAGGCCAGGTTAGGGCACAACGGGTATAGTCAGTATTGTTGTCGTATATGTAGATGGTATTATAATGTGAATCTTCTTGGGATATCCTGAGCTGGTTTGATCATTTCGGATATCGAAGCACATATTTTTGAATCCATTGTACTATTGCCTGAAGAAGTCCCGTCCCTCCCTCTGCCGCCCACAAGAAACGTTATATTATTATGGGTAAAATTGGGTATACTCACTTGTCTGGTTATATGAATGGCTAATATACTCGCAGTGTCATACAGGAAGGCCCGTATTTTCGTCCTTTAAGAAGGCTCCCTAGCACCTCTTCTTTAGCGATTTATTTTTGGATACGGCCGGCTAATATAATTCTGTACGTTATTTGTGAAGAGAGTGGTGGAATTGGAGTGATTTAAATAGCAGAAGAGGATGGCAAGGTGTAATAACCAAAATAAATCGCTTAGGAAGAGGTGTTAGGGAGCTTCCTTAACCGACGAGAATACGAACCCAGAACGGATCATTTGGAGGCACCACTACATCAGGAGGCTACTGGTAACGAGACGCGTGGCGTTAGTATCTATCTGTATCTCCACTCCACCAAAATGTGGTGCTCTGCAGAGATTGTATGTAGGGTGAGAAGTGCTTGTAAGTGTAAATGTTGTGTTGGAGTGGCTTTGGATGTGTGTGTAGTCTGTGAACTAAGTGTAATCGGCCCGCCTTAAGCCGACTGGGTGCAGGCATACTAGTATGCGACACCGGTTCAACCACAGCACTCCTTATGTCCGCCGAAGTAGTAAGTGGCTCGGTGAACGCTTCCCAAAGTTTTTTTACAACTCTGGCGAGAGGCGAACCCGCGTCCATCAGCGTGCGAAACGCACACTCCACCACTGTACCACAGAGGCTCAACTGATAACGAGACACGTGGCGTTAATATCGTTATCAGAAAACCGCAATGAGTGATTCACGAGTAACTCTGCATAATCAACAGGAGGCGGGCTAACGGGTGGCTGCATTAACGTAGGCAGCAAGACGTAACCATTATTACACCCGCGCTTGTGAAGTGAGAGCGAGCGTTATCTTTTACTCTGTGTGTGTGTGTGTGTGTGTGTGTGTGTGTGTGTGTGTGTGTGATCGGCAGTATCTGATAAGTGTGTGTGTTTGATCGGCAATATCTGATAAAGTGTGAACATAATATATGAAATGGCCTGAGGTACTTTTTCACCTTATTTTCCCCCATATTTTTGCCCTTTCGTCCTTACTCCACCTAGCTCAGTGGCAGAAAAAGACAATAACCTTTCCATAGCACTTCTTCGTGATCAGCGTCATATTCTAGGGTTAATCTTTTGTTACAACGTAGCATTCAAGATGGAAAGATGGTAATTTTAGGCCAAATTGTGATGAAACCGTTTATTATTTAGGTTATTGAAGACAGTGATCGTATTGCTTCATTGCAGGGATTATTTTGTCAACTTCGAGGAGGCCAAAACTTAATCTAGGTCTAAACTGTGATGGGCAGGTACTGAAAACGAGGAAATACGCCTTACTACTGTTTTCTTGTGATGGACCGGGTCTGAAGTCTTCATAGAATTCTGTCTTGATGGATGTGTAGGATGTTGATACCCGTTCCTTACTTATGGCCTCTGTTTAACTGTGGTTACGAGAGCTGATGCATTGGACTGTGATTAGGAGATGTTTGGCCCCAGATGGAGTGCATGAGTCGTCTCTAAGGGCATAGCAGTTAGGAGTGTACTGTGGGTTTGTGGTCTGGCTGTTGTAGGGACTTTGTAGCCGACCGGCCATTCTGTTTCGTATCCTTAGTCCCTGTTGTTCCAGCCATTTTTTTTTTTTTTTAGCAGGTATGATGTTGTTATTCTGCCTAAAAGTACTGAAAACCCTCAGGGTGTAATAGGGACAGATTCAGGCCTGTCATGGGGTGGGTGGATTGGTTTAAGGTTCAGAGAAAGTATTGGTGGGGGAGCCAACAGTACTGATGGAACAAAGCAGGCTGGTGTGAGGCAAACGTCTTCCGCGCGTTTTTGGAATACCTAAGGCTAAACTGTTCTTCGCTTTTATGCTTAAGCCTGAGTTTCTTTGCAAACATTGCCGTCCATCACCTCTAGCCTCCATCACCAGAAACATTCGTTATGATAGATGGTGGAGATTGGCTTTGTACATCATAAACTTGGCTTTCATAGAGTAGACCAACTATCCAAAAACTAGCTGCAGTCGAAGTAAGTGTTCATAGCTACCATGAACATGTTTATGTGTTATGATTTATCGTTTGATGACGTTCAGTAAATGAAAAATCAGTAGAGCACTTGCATTACAGTAGCAGCCTTTTTTTTTTTTTTTTTTTTACATGTGGCGTCACACTTCTGTCTTAAGCTCCTTCAAGTCTGTTCCTTGGTTGGATTGACTTTGCTCGCGTCTGGCTCAAGTTTGGTCTCAGTTCATGCCGTTGAAGAACTGAAGCATCCATTTGGCCTAAGGCAGCCTTAAGTTTGGGCCTTGCAAAAACGTGAAAGCTAATTTAGGTCTGCTGGCTGCTCCACTCTGCTGCAGTTATATACCAGTCAGTCGGATCCGATCCTTGCTCGGGCCTGCATAGTGCAGAGCTGCTTAAGGCCAGTAACCCAGGGTTACAGATAGTCGGCTTGATCTGGGTTGGTCTGGGTGTTTTACTGGGCGAGGGTTGGTGCTGGGTGTTTCTCTGGTATTTACTGAGCGAGGGTTGGTGCTGGGTGGGCCTACAGGGCTGACTTTTAGAGGCATACCCTGTAACAGTTTTATGCAGCTTAGGCTTCATAGTGAGGGAATCAGAGGCATCTTTCTTCTGCACTTGAGTGTGAGTCCTTGAGTGAGAGGTCATTCTTAATCTTAATATACATCCTCCAGTATCTAAAACAAAACATTAAAAATTGCGGTAAGTCAGTAGTTCAGTGATTAGTGCCTTGTTAATCTGGTCAATATTTAACCCTTTCTGACCATCCCAAATGACAGTGCGTGAAGTATGATAGGCATAAAAAATTTTATGTGGTGGTGATAAAAGAGATAATGCTGATACGAGTTGAGCTGACAAAGCTGACGCCAGTAAAGGTTTGTGGGTGTAGCGGGATGGATAGGGTCTGTTTAGCGGGGGAGCATTCAAGCCGCCATCTTTGAATCATCTCCTACACACCCGAAGTCTCCCTCTCTCAGGATGGTTGTTTCAAGCCTCGAGCTCAAGAAGTATGCTAATCAGATAAAAGGTAAGGCTTTTCTTCACATATACTGCCCTCACATTCCCTGCGTGATATAAAAGATGAATAAGACGAGATGTTTCGTTATGTATCCGATTTCGAGATATGCTAATGAAATAAAAGGTAAATTCCCCCCCCCCCCCCCCCGCACATATACTACTCATGTATTCCCTGTTTAGTCCTAAAGGTAAAGATTGTTTTTTTCCTTTTTATGTACCCGATACTGACTATAGATTCGACAGTCCAATCCCTGGGGTAGAGCAGTCTTCCCATGAGCATCATCAGATAAAGCCACACCTTTACATGCTATCGTGTGGCCACTATTTCCTGCTGTCACTGTTGAATCCATGTCAGGGCTGTTTCATTCAGGACTGGCGTGATGGTATTAGTAGGATTGTTTCAGTGATGTAAGAGTGGCGCTTGTGACAAACCATTTGAGACTAACGAAATTCAGATCCTGCCCATCTGGGAATCAGTGTCGGTGCTTTCGGGCAGATGTGCAGGACTCAGCCACCTAACCACCACCCTGGGCTTTCGATAGTTGCGCGGCATTGCTTAAGGGAAAGTTTGGTATTTATCTCGTAATATGTGCCCTGGGTCTAGGGTTGGAACCTGTGCCGTGGCAAATATTAAAAAAGCTCTCCAATGGATGGTCTCTGTTCAGCAGCACACAACAGGTATCCTCATCGACAATTGATTGATTCTGATCGATTTTCGTTTTTTTTTTCCCACAGGGCATGCATTTTTTTTTTTTTTTTCATAGCTAGTGGTTGCTGGTTGTAAGTTTTATATGCATCCATATGTCGACGCCTTGTTGGATATACTGATGACATATACTGGCTTGGATGCACAAAAACATAGCCAGCACAACACGTCCACCTTCACGTACAACACATCCTACAGACACTTTCTCCCTATTCACAATTCGCCAGCTTAGGGAAGGCGTAATATTGGTCTGGTCCTGCAGTAGACGTGATATGAGTTGATACAGATAGGGGCAGACAGAACTGGACTATTTCCTTGTCGCGGGTTCTGTGACTCACGTACCCAGGGAGATAAAGAAATCGAGTGCTTGATCTTCGTTACATGAGCGTGGAAAACAGGAGCCCGCTTTCTGCCTAATTACAGAGGCCAGGCAGGGATTGGAGAGGGGGGTCGTGGGGGGCGTACGTCCTCCTATTTCGGCAAACCAATGAGTACCAGAAATTAAAGGAGAATGTTATCTGCCAAATTATATGTATTGAATATCTTACACAAATCACATCAGAAATTCAGTGAAAAGAGAGATTTGGTAATATAAGGGAATTCGGAAATGAGTCAGCGTAGCCAGACTGGAAATGCCGCTAGGAATCAACACCGCCCCCCGTTTTTTTTTTTTTTTTTTTTTTTAGTGCTGGATCCACGGAGACTTTGTAGCACCTTCTCCTTAGCGATTTATTTTTTGATGCGGCTGGGCAGTATAATTTTGTGCGTTATTTATGCAGCGTATGGTGATATTAGAATGGTTTAATAACAGAAGAGGAAAACAGTGTAATTAATGTACGTTATTTATGCAGCGTGTGGTGATATTACAGTGATTTAAATAACGCAGAAGAGGATAAGCAGAATAAATCGCATAGGGAGACGTGTTAGGGAGCATCCTTAGCCGACGTGAAGTATGACCTATAGACACAATTATACTCCTTTCACCTTAACATGACCCTGATTTTCGTTTTTTTTTTTTTTTATCCTCTCCCTTAGATCAGTGACCAAAAAAAAAAAAAAAAATAGTAATGCTACAGCTCTACATCTTTTTCGTGGCACTTCTTCGTGACTTGCACCATATTGTAGTGTTCATTTATCACCATAACTTAGCACTGGAGACGGAGAGACGGCAACTTTAGTCCGTTAGAGTAAACAAAAGTCCTCTCCTTGTCAGTCTCTAGGGGTTTTCTTTCTCCTAGGGGTCAGGTTGCCATGGAGATAAAGGAGACGTGTTCTTAGAAGCTCCCTAACACCTTTTCCTTAGCGATTTATTTTTATTGTACCTTACTGTCCACTTCCGTTACCTCAGTCCTTCCAATATGGCGATACTCTGCATAAACAACGTACAGAAGGATATTAACCGGCCGTATCCAAAAATAAATCGCTAAGGAAGAGGTGTTAGGGGGTTTACCGATGATCTTACGAGCCTTGATATTCCTGCGTCACATGAGCATGGGAGATAAGGTCTGTTCCCTAACATATCTTCCTTAGCGATTTATTTTTGGATAATGGAGGTATAGCCTTTTGTACGTTATTAATGCAGAGTATGGCGATATTGGAAGGATTTATGAAACACAGAATAGGACAGTAAGGTGTATAAACAAAATAAATCGCTTAGAAAAAAATGTTAGGGACCTTCCTCAACTGACAAGAATACGGGTCTAGGGCTTTGCAGATTTTGTAACGCTTATTTCTTAGCGATTTAGTCTATACGGCAATTTCAGTATCCTCTTGTAGTCTTGCTGAATCGATAACATACAAACGAATGTTAAGGTATAAAATAAGTCGCCAAAGAAAAAGGTGTTGCGAATTAGCCTCCGATGCCATTGAGAATACGGATCATGGGGCTGTATTCCAAGTGTCGTAGGAGTAACACATTTTCCTTAGCGATTTACTATACATATTACACTTTAACATTTTCCTGTATGTTGTTTATAGGATTTTAATATCGGCATTGTTTACATCAATAATACACAAGAGGCTATTGAGGTGTAACGTTCAGAATAAATCACTTAAGGTAGAGGTGCTGCGAATTATCCTAAGCCACTTGGAATATGAGGCAAAGAGTGATGATGGTGGTGATCGATTTTTACCGTTGATGTCTTTATGCGGTTTAACGTTCAGAATAAATCGCTTAAGGTCGGGGTGCTACGAATTATCCTAAGCCACTTTTTAATATGAGGCAAAGTTAGGGTGATGATGGTGGTGATCGATTTTTACCGTTGATGGAGGAGGCATTAAGTGGTTGGTCTGTCCCTCCATGCGTGGGTCCGTGCATCCGTTGTGGGCACGATATCTCCTGAACCCACGGACGGATTTCGACCAGATTTTTGTAAGTAATACAGTATGAAGGGACGATGAACTGATTAGGTAAGCCAGGTCAAGGTCATATGGATTCGACCTAGTTTATCCTTGTGGGTGCAATATCTGTCGAACCCCTTGACAGATTTTTGGCCAAGCTTTTGTCAGTGATACAATAGAGATGGACGATGAACTGATTGGATCAGCAGGGTCATGGAGGTTGTATGGCTTGTTCGTAAGCAAAGCATGGTGGAGGCATACTGAGCACCGCTTTGTGTCAATAGCTTGGGGCGTTTCACTGGTAGATGGAGACGTGCGCTCACTTGATGTGCTGTCTGTAGGTGACTGTACTGAGTGGTAAGCTAAATGGTTTCATCTAGCCCTGGAAGCGATTCACTCCCGTGGGTGATAACCTTTTAACAAAATGAACGCCCGGTGGTCTGGTTGGTACCGATCAGAAGAAAAAATTGGTCAAGATTTGGGTAAAAATTTTCCCTCACAGATGCAGTGATTCAGCTTTCCTCTTACATGGCCTATTCCACTAGCTTAAGGAAAGTACATATAATAAAGTCTGTAACTCAGTTGTTTGTTGATTTTACAGTACAACGCGTGACCAGGAGAAACAAAATATACATGCATCTATTTGGGGGTATTTAAGGAAACCGCTAGTACGCCCATGGAAGCAACAAGGTATACTGACGTTCCTGCCGACTGGCCCCGTCCGCACATCAGCATACTAAAATGTACGCAATCCTGAGCTGTTGGAAACCTAACGATCCATGCTAACCAATCCTGCCCCACCTTATCCTAGCTTAACGTAGCCTACCTGGGAGGCTTCATCCCCCAAATCCATCATGATGTTAACTACTTTGGATTGCCACAAAGCCTGATCATAAAAGCCCCCAGTACCTATAAAGCCAAAAGCCAGCCCCAGTCCTAATGTACTGAACCGAATCCAACCTCTCTGAACACAGTGTAACCTTATCCTTCCCGAATCTGATCAACCGGAATTAAACAAAGCTATCAATAAGGTATTTGAAAACTGCACCAAAGATAAAACGTGCGTTAGGAGAGTTTGGCAAGTTTAGCTCTTAATGGTAACATGGCGGAGTGAAGATACAGTATGTGTGATATTGCAAGTCTTTACGTAGTTCACAGGTAAAAATTTATTAATGCTTAATATCTGTGGTAACTTGTAAAACAAAAAAATATCCTGTGAAAGGCCCATTCCAGTTGAAAATTCGGAAGACCCGCGCTTGCAGTAAACTTGTTTATATATTTTTTTTTGCCATTTTGTGGTTTCACGTAGCTCAGTGGCAGAACAGTATAATCAGTCCTACGGCTTTACATCCCTTCCACAGCACCTCTAAATGACGGACACCTTATTCTGCTGTTGATTTCAGAATTCAAGACGTACAGATGGCAATGTTAGACCAAGTTAGTGTGAAAAAAAAAAGTATAGTGACCCCATAATACGTGAATGGACAGGTGGCTGGAGAGATGGCAGTTTTAGGCCAGGTTAGAGGGAAAGTGGTATAAGATGGAATGTTTAGGGAGGTATTTGGGGTCAAGGGCGAAGTAGGTGGTCTGTGGTTGAGGCTGTGGTGTACGGGTGGGTGGGATGATAAGATGTGACCTTAGGGTTATACACACACACACACACACACACACACACACACAATACCAGGAGCCGTGTACAGGGTGGTTCATAAACAACACCACAGTAGAAACTCGTCCGGTTGTATCTTGAGTGTCTGCTGGTGTGGGCGCGGTTGTGGCAGTGGGAGTAAGACGTGAATAAATGATCCAGGACTGACTGACGCATCCCCACAGCACAGGAGGAAGAGGAGCGGCATATGTGGATCATGCTTGGTTCGTTTTGACAAATGGATAGGAATGAGTGGGAGGGAAAAAGAGCTTAACTTTTTATTTCTCTATCGTTTCGGACAGACTGTGCGAAAGTGAGGAGAGCAGAGATATAGTTACACTCCTTCCTAGGCTTAATTGCTTCCTCTCCCCTCTCCCCCATTTGGGAGGGAGGAGCGTGATCGTCATGATAAGACCACCAGCTCAGTCAGAATTATAGAAGAGGGCGGCCAATCAGCAATAGCCACGACAAAGGTCCCAGGGGCTTCCTGTCTCTGATCTCCCTTTGGTACAGTCTAAGGATGGACGCTGTGTAATGCAAAACGTTAGAGGAATAAAGAACTTGGGCTCTTTCCTGTTTCTCCCTCCCACCCGTTCCGTATTATTATTCTGCATCACGGATCTCAGTTCTCGTGTGTTAAGAGGACGGCTTAGTTGGTGTGACAAACGCTGACATTTCGCCTGCTTCGTGAAATTTCTAGTCAAGCATGCAATCACTGGGCCAGTAAAAGAAACCATAAATAATGGGAAGGGTTATGGTATGTAGATGATGAGACAGGATAGACAATGTTAATGTTGACTGAGCCGTCCCTGCAAAACATGAGTTTTGTGCCATGCGAAAACTAGCCTTAACAGAGACAGACCACTTTTATGTCTCAATGGGCTTAAATGAAGAACTTTTACTAAAGTTGCTGCTAGATGGCGCCACCACTGGTGTCAGCTGACAACAAATTTGGATTCTCCGTGTCAAATAACCATATATGGGACACTTTTTTTCTAAGTAGGCTTAAATTAAGCACTTTCACTAAAGTTGTTAGATGGCGCCACCTCAGGTGTCAGCTGATAGCAGATTTGGATTCTGCATGTCAAATTACCTCATATCGTACCGCTTTTGTCTCCAAAGGCCTCCTTTTAACAAATCCGCCAGAAGCAGAAAAGAATGCTGGCCACTCATTGACCTGCTGGCTGTCGCCGCAGGTAAAAAGATAGTAATGAGAGAGAGAGAGAGAGAGAGAGAGAGAGAGAATGGTGGTGGAAAGGTTTGTGATTGATGGCGGAGGACAGGGTGACATGGAGGTGGTTTGTTTGTGACCACTCGGGCCACTCCCTTCCGGGATAGACGTCTGGATATTGATAGATAGACAGATAGGTAAACAAACAGGTAGGGTGACAAACTGGTAGATAGACTAGTTCTTTATTTACACAAACATCAAGCGACTCTTATCACTGAATCCAGATCACGTCCTTGTTATAGTTCTTTCACCTCAACTTGGCCCAGATTTTCGTCCTTCTGTGGCTTATTTAACGTAGGTCAGTGACAGGAAAGGTAAATACATCGGCTCCACATTCTTTCCACGGCACCTCTTCGTGACTAGCGTCGTCTTCTAGTGTTAAGCTATTGTTACAGCCTAGGATTCAGGATGAGGAGATGGGAGTTTTAAGCCAAGTCAGAGTAAGAGGAGTGTAATTTGTTTTTGCTGCTACTAGGTGATTATATTCAGCTTCAGGAAGGTCTCGCATACTGAAGGGGTTTTATTAATGATACATCTAACCCCTCCAGTTTGAAAAGTCTCTCCTAAGCTGAATAAAATCGTCAGGGGTAAAAAAAAAAAAATCCTCGGGCTCAAAGAATACACCGAAGAGATTATCCTGCCGAAATTCATTTGTTTACATCTGAGGGAACTGGAACAATATCACAATTAGAATACTTACTCGTGGTTGCATGAAATTCAGTGATCCTTAGTTATGAGGTAAGAATCAGTGTCCTTGCTCACTATACCCCTTTCACCCAAATTTGACCCAGATTTTTGTCCTTTCGCAGCTTATTTCACGTAGCTCAGTGGCAGAAAAAGAAAAGGGTTTTCGGACTCGTTGCCTAGCAACCAAAACCTTGCGGACACAGCTAGGTCATAGGCTGGTCTTCGTGTCCGAGTTTGGTCGGAATCGGTCAATTCTGAAGGACAGAATTAAATAAGAATACGAGAAAGAAAACATGACTAATTATAAGGGCAGCATGGAGTTGGCCAATAAATAAATATACACAGACTGACAATATCCCCCACACTGACAAACACACCTGTCGCTAGTATCTCAGCCTGTCACAATGATGTGTCTAGGTTTGCACTGATAAATGCTGTTTGTTGTCCACGGTACTCTCCCCGATAAAGGACAAGGTGATAATGCTGTGTTTCGCACTTTAGCCTCGACATCCAGCACTGCAGAGAGAGAGGGAGAGAGAGAGTAGATGAAAAACTGGGCCGTGATGTTAGTGAAGGGGAAAAGGGAGACGAAATAACAGAGGAGAGGAAGTAAGGAAGAAGGAGTAATATTGTCCTCCATATCTTAGTTTTCAGTATATATGAATGAATTGGACGAAGTACTTGTTCATCATCATCATCATTCATCATCATCATCAGCGTTTCTTGACCGGGTATGCACGTAGGGAGTGAGGCATGAGCTGTTGGGAAAAGAAAAAAAAATTGTGACAGCAGCCTCTTATCGCCAGTGCCACCCCTCATGATATAACGCCAAGCTTCACAGGGCGTAATCATCCTGCCCTCCCAAAAACCCACAACCGTAGTAACCATCCCACCCTCACCTTTCTGCCCACACCAAGCATTTTTATTTATTTATTTATTTTACCCATCCACATTTAACTTACACCTTTCCTGACCATAAAACCCATCGTCACTTTAAATTATAAAGATTGATATTGTATGTACCTATGGATATTTCCTAACACCTCTTCCTTAGCGATTTATTCTGGACATTGGGCCTCATTATCGTCTGGTGTCTTATGTAATGCAAGCTGTGTTGATTTTAAAATTGCATGACCAGCATAACAAAGAACATGAAGGTGTAATATGAAAAAATAAATTGCTAAGGAAGGGGTGTTGCGAAGTCCCCTGTGCTACTTATAATACAGGTTAGTCTTTCCCCTGGCATGTCCCACCATCTCCACCCACCCCATCCCGCCCACTCCTCTCCACCCACACCATCCCGCCCACTCCTCTCCACCCACCCCACTTATTACCTCCATCAGTGAAAGTTGGAGGGGCTTATGTATTCACCCCAGTTTGTCTGTTGGTCTACAAGATATTTCAAAAAGATATCGATGGATTTCAATTAAATTTTGTGGATGTGTGGGCCATGGGCAGAGGAAGAGTTGACAGGACTTTAGTGGTGATCTGTGTTGTCGTATAGGCATCAGCGGAGGTATGCAATCTGTGAGAGCACTTAACTTCTTTCTCCTGTAATGTGGTCAATATCATAAAAGCTACTAGACTGCCAGCTAACGTACAACCGTAATCCCGCCGCCCACCGTGATCCCAGCCCATCCCACTCACTCATCTCCACCCCCCCCCCAACACACACAAAATAACTGGTCTGATTGGGTCCTTGGAAATGATTTATGTGATTGGGTCTTTGGAAGTAATTGATCTGATTGGGTCTGTGGAAATAATTGATCTGATTGGGTCTGTGAAAATAATTGATGTGATTGGGTCTGTGGAAATAATTGATGTGATTGGG